>JAMZAV010003075.1:0-74909 GCA_024449915.1 Sweltsa coloradensis
AGCCACACTCTCAGTGGATGAAATGCGATCCCCTTTCCCCATAGATTATGGGTTGATTAAAGTCGGGAATCGAACCAGCGACCTTCTGCTAATGGAAGCAGGGACGCTATCCTTTGGACCAACAAGCCACAAACATTACTTGGCAGACTTGATTGCCCCCAGAGTAATGAAATGAAATATTCTGTAATAATAATTCAATCATTACGTAGTGCATGGGTGATGTCTGTTCTATGGATATGACCCCGGGTTCGAATCCCGTCGAGACCGGCAATCCTGAATGAAGTTTTTTTTCGAACTTTTCCTCAGTCGCTAATGCGAATGCAAGGGATTGAATAGCCCTCGGGCATCACCACACAATTGTCCTATCCGCAAACTACCTAGTTAGTCACCAGAAGAGGGTCACACCGGTTAAATCTCATGTCATGTGTAAATCCTGCAGCGGGCATCCTACAAAAATGTATTTATTTGTGGATATGACCGGTCGAAAGGCCCGACTACCGTGCGTTAGCAAACGATGTTATTTTCTTTATCGTGCTGAAAGAACGCAACACGATATCTAAAAAATAGAATAAAGGTTCGGTTTGGTACTATTTAATATAATTACATAGACTAATCGAAACAATATTTGCTTAGTTCTTACAACGCGGGTAATTATGAGATTGTTGAATAGGAGCACTAAACACCTTGCATTGCGGAGAATCAAAATTTTAATCTACTTATTAAAGAATGCGATATACATATTTAGACAATTTCAAATTCTGATACCGTCCGCGTCGCATATATTAGTGTCTAGGGACGCTGGCGAATTACACTAGGAGGACGCGGATTCGAATCCCGCTCAAGGCATAGGTTATCTGTTGTTCTTCACTCTCGTCTATCACCACTTATAGTCCGAATAGCATGATCTCAATAAAAGTGATGTTGAACAACAATAACGAATATTATAGAATTCTTACAACGATGTAAAAAGCTGCAAGCAAACCTCAAAATAGCAGATGGTGTTTATGTAATCTGATGACAAGCACATCCGGTGTCCAGATCCCGCCCACATTGCCTCCCCTACTTGCTTCGAAGTAGACACGATCGAATTTCACAAGAGAGCGCCACCAAATGGAGCCAAAAGTGTGCTTTGCAAGGCGTTCGTACTTTTCAAACTACGTCTACATTTTTCGTCCGATTTCAATAAAGTTTTTTTTATTTTACTCAGAAATAAACTGTTATTCTACGTACATGGCCTGATTTTGAAAATTCACTCCTCTTTGGTCACACAAGGGCAGTAAACTTTGACCGGAAATGAACATTTTCTATGGATTTTGAGGACTCGTGGGGGAAATGTTATGACTTAAATGAACAAAATGGCTATGTACGAGAAATAAGAATAAAGTTATCTATCAGAGAAAAAAAACAGAATGAAAATATAATGATTTCCCTGTCCGTAGTTTGAAAAGTACGAAAGTACTGCACATGGCACGATCGGAGTGGTATTTAAATCGCACCCAAGCCTCTTAAGAGTATTCACGAGAGAGACATGTACACAGCATGCTCTATGTATATGTAATAAACCTACTTTACACCATTGACATTGTTATGCATAAAGTCAACGCAACGGGAAAAAGAAGAGGTTGCTCCTTTTGCGTTGAATTTACGCTTAACAATGGTGAATAGTAGGGTTCATTACATTATTCAGCAATTCTGTTTGTTGTATGTTCTTTTACAAAAAAAATCTGTGTTTTGTGCATTTTAGAATTCGCGTATGTCGTTTCAATTTTTCTCTAGAGCGTTGTACATTTGAATTTGAGTGCTTACGGGCGTGCCAATGTCATATCTGTCTTGTGAAGACTCTTAACGCCTCATAAATAAATACATAAATAAATAAATAAATAAATTGTATTTAGAGTCTACCCACTCAGTTATATAACTATAACTATAACTAGGCCTATATAACTATAACATATTAATGCACTAAGGCTATTCGAGCGAGACGATGAGTGGTGATATGAGAATGAAGGATGATTAGAAGGGAGGAGGGGAAACCCGGTACCGGCCCGTAGCCTACTCGTTTTTGAAAAGTACTAAGGGGACCAACGGCTTTACGTCCCATCCGAAAGGACGGTGCAAGTGTAACCTTGACAGTCGTATAGGTTCCTCCACTAACCCGGACTTCCGAGCAGACATTGAGGAGAACGAAGCCGTTACACTAGCTCTCGAACCCTCCTCTCTTCTAGCCAGCGGTATACGTGTGTTTTAGGGCAGAGCGTTCACACACTCCCCCTGACCACACAGAGGGTTGCTTAGCTTCGGTGTTTGAGTGAAAACCGGCTAAGCGACCGCGGCTAAACCACTGGCTCTAATAAATTTGAGAAATTACTCGACTCCGACTAGGTACAGAACACTTACTTGAATCTTTGTCGGACATTTCTGAAGTGTATAGCTGAAATACGCTTCTTGTCTCACTTCTTCGTTCAGATTGTTCACGTAATTCAATTATCGTCTGTTGTTCGTAAAGAGTTTTCCACAATGCCAACATATGCTTGGCTGTGAGTAATGCGACCTTCAACAACAAAAAGGAGCATGTAAGAACGTTGGAACAATATTAGTCACAAACATTAAGTACGGTAACTTAACACGTTTATTTTGTGACAACACAACAACTGAAGTACCTACATGTAGGCCTATAACAAACTTGAAACTGTAGCTAAATCAAATTGGGTATGCAAGGGTACGTAAAATTAGCTACTTCGGATTTAAGCTGTCAAAATAGCACACGAATGCTGATATGATGTAGACCTAGGCCTGAATGAAATATTTTAGTACAGCAGTTTTAGTAGGCTGTGGATAAAGCTGTTCTTTTGTTTTTTGTGGCCTTTGTTTTAACGTTGAGTGACGAATTTATAGCTAGAGTCGTAACGGCCTATGCTGAGTGTCTACGGAAAAATTTTCCTCCGCTCATGTAGTACATTGCCGACATGCTAGGCAGCGTGCCCGACAGCTCGAGCGAAGCTACAGCTACCTAGCAGCAATCGGAGTAACTTCGTAGGCCCCTAGTGGAGAACCGGATGTCAATTTAAATTAGATCGCGCGGAAATATTTTAACATAAGATACATTGATACAAGCATTTCGTTTGTAGGTTTCGCGATTAATATTATTATACATACAAATAAACTTGTTTTCGAGTGTAAAATACAAATGAATATGTCATATATTGTTTGTTTTATATATTTTAACATAAAATATTATGTATTTATATTTTAAACTTCTAAAAGTTTAAATTCTCTAAACTGTCATGGTAATAAAGTTATTTTGCAGCTGCATGGTATTGTTCTAGGAAGGCCATGCTTATAAGGAAGTGTATTAAAATGAAATATACTAGGAAGCTTCGCAAACGCTTTTTCAGGCGCGTTGTTGGATGAGCGTAATTTTTTTTAACGAAAAAAGCGTAAAATTGCGATTTTCATGAGAAATTATTTTTGATTGCGCTCAAATTTCACACCAATATATTAATTTATATAATAAAGGTTCTGTATAAAAATCGTTACAATCGGATAAAGCATGTAGGTGTTATAAGTCAAAGAAATGTAAAATAAAAAAATAAAAAAAACGTAAAATTGCGATTTTCATAAAAAAATATTTTTTGAATGCCCTCAAATTTCACACGAATATATTAATTCATGAAATTAAGGTTCTGTGAAAAAATCATTACATTCGGATAAAGCATGTAGGTGTTATAAGTCGAAGAATTTTTTTAAAATAAAAAAAAATCGTAAAATTACGATTTACATGAGAAATAATTTTTCGATTGCGCTCAAAAACGTGGCAGTTCTTGGTTCAGAGATTTCGAAGGCCTCAATAAAATTTTATCGCAATTGGAGTATCGGTTTAGCCGAAATAGTGCTATCAGACACACAATAATACAAACAGAAAGAAAGAAAGAAAGAAAGAAAGAAAAAAAACATTCCGGATGTTTTTTTCCAGTGTAGTGAAATGGAATCTTCGCTTCGCTCGCTACGCTCATTCAAGAAATAACGTAACGATATAATAAAGTAATAATTTAATTTGGCAAGAGTGCCAGAGCTGTCAAATTATAACGTGAAAATCATTAGAATATGAGGAGACCAATATTATGTCAATCTTGGCCAGCAGCAACATTGTAATTTTCATTGTTTGTATCTTCTTACTCATTGTGACAATATTATTGTAGACAATTATGAAAAATTCTTGATCTTCAGGGACGGATTTGTTTTGCATAACAAGCAAGTTAAACTGTGAGCAGGTCCAGGAATCGGCCGTTGGCATGAATTCTATGCATTTCATCATGTTTCACAGACAAGAGGTAACACAAAATTTGCCAATGTCTCTTCTCCCCGTCCGTTTCGAAAATCTGATTTGTATCAACGAATACGATTTATACGTTACCGGCTTCTAGTTTGTGTACACATAACCCACTAGACCCACCCCAACCCAGATTTGGGACAGTTCATTTTTTAAATGAACTTTCTAAAAAGTTCAAGTTCGTCTAAAATTTTTAGCATAAATATGAGACGTTAAGCAATATCCAATCAAAAATCAATCAAATTATGAATTAAGTTCTTTTACATATTTCCATTATTTTGTTAAAAGTAGTATGCATAATAGAATAATTACGGTACCAGTAGTTTTCTCAGTTCGTAGTAATTGCATAATTCGTAATTTATTAATTTGGTCCAAAGATTTGGCTGTGAATGTGAGGCTTGAGCTGTGCCGTAGGACAAAAGTATGCCTACCTTCTTACAATGGTCTGGAATTCCTCAGAAACAGAGACGCACGCGGGCTCGGCTTCTACTCCGACGTTGCCAAATGCTAAGTATAATTAATTGTAATGCAACCGCGCATTATAGTGATACTGATCGCTTGACCAAACGAAAGCTACTCTTGTCTTCCGAGGACTTGCTTATATTATCACGGCTTGCCGCAGGCGGTCGAAATGCGATAGCGAGGGGTTGGGAGTTTTCATGATTGTGGGACTACTGAGGGACTATGCTCTGATGGGGGGGGGGGGGGCATGTATTTCCGCAAAACTGAGCGCATGGAAATTAAACGTGTGAAAGATGCAAAATAGCAGTTAAAAAACATTTCTCAGAACCATGTTTACATATTATATTCGCAATCTGCTTTAGATCACAGTGGTCTCTTCGTAAATAATCATTGACTAATGATAGCTTATGTAATCAATGTCGTAAATGTATCGTACTAAAGATATCCTTCCTAAAGATCAATTAATACAATATTGTCATTGTCAATGATCAATCTAACTCAAACACAAAGCTCTCGTTGATAGACGGTCCCGAAGGAGAATCTTATCACATAGGCGGTTTGAAATACGTGCCTGCTGCGGACCTTGTTTTGATGATTGAGAGAAAATGTCCTCTTTCCTCTATGTCTTTTACGTGATACGTCATACGTGGTCATGCTTTGTAACGAAGTGATTGGGCGAGGGGGAAATTATATTTTATGAACACATTGCAACAGGGCATACGCGCCCTCACAAGTGCAATTACCATCATTGGCATGAGTATTATGAGATTTTTTCTTCCACATACAACACTCTAGTATTCTGACTGTATAATTATTTTCTCAGTGTTGTGTATCGTTGTGATGTACTCTGTGGTGGTGACAGTGTGGGGTACACTGGAAAGGGGGGGGGGTACCCATCACCAAACCCATCTTCCTACGCGACTGTCTGCACACATAATCACCGGGAATATATTCCATTGAATATTTTAACAGTGTTCATTAAATTAAAACATAGTATTATTTTTTGGTATTTAGTGAGTTATGGTTATATATTATTTTAAATTAATTTTTTCGCGATCTTTTGTTCAAAAAAATATTTTGATTGAGCCAGACCTCTTTGTCATTTGTTTATGCCTTGATTATAAAAAAGCGTTATGCTCGGGGAAATAGGTCAGGCTCATTCTAAAACATATCGTTACAGTGAAATATATAAATAATTTGCGAAATTGTATTGCAATCGTATTTTTTCTCTGGGTTAGTATTCTTTTTGTACACGAAAAATACTACTTCTGTTGACAGCATAATATAGATTGCCAGCAAAGTCCAATCCGGTCCAATCCACCAAAAATAAAATAATCGTTAGATTTGAATAAAATCGATGCACAGACAGTAGAGATTTTTTTGCGTGGCTTAATACTTGTCCCAGTACCTGAGCAAGACCCTTATTTTAATTACTTCCGCTCCGGCTTGCGAGTGTTCCGAGAATTTACCTTTACTCTTGTCTGTGAAACCTGATGAAATGCACAGATTTCATGCCCACGCAAATTCCTGGACCTCACAATGTGACGTTGTTACGTGAAACAAATCCATTCTCAAGAAGATCAATAATATTGTTTATAAAAATATTGTCACAATGAGAAAAAAGATACAAACAATGTAAATTGCAATGTTGAAGTTGTTGGCCCATTAACCACCGAGTAGGATATTGTCATAATTATCCTTATTTCGTAAACAATCTGTCAATATCCATATCTTATTAATTGTGTATAGTCTCCTCATATTCTATTCTGATGATTAGCATGTGATAATTTGACGGCTCTGTTGCTCTTGCTAAATTAGATTATTAATTTACTATATCGCTACCTCCTTTATGTCCTACCTTATAAAATACTTCTTTATCTTCTTTATTTATTTATTCCTTCACTCAAGTACAGCATTGCTGCCATTTTACATTGAGGTACAAAGATAATAAATTTAAAATCATATTATAAAAACATAAAAACGTAATAAAAACAGTGGAACATTTCAGTAAACATACAGTTGTAGGGTACTTTTATCTTGTAATTAAGTATAGATAAAGAATATGAACTTTGCATAAATGATTATGTGAAAAGTGGCACCACAGTGTGTGCAAATGTGAGGCCTTTCCGAACCTGCTGGTGAAGACATAACAACATGATAATAATATGATTCCTAGAATTGTGATGACGATGGTTGAATGCTCGCCGAAGAATCCCCTCCTCCCACAATTTGAAGACTGATGGATGAGCTCGTGCAAACCAGGTTTTGACGCGGAATGCAGAGGTATTTACTCTGGAATGCGCCACCAAGCGGGTAATTTGTGGAAATTTACCAAGCTCGTGAAAAAGACAATTATTTTAAATGTTGATAATATTTTATTATGATCTGATAGCGCAATTTGCATAGCCTTTGTAAACTTAAACTTAACCTGTCAATTTGATTTTATGAACATAACTTTAAAAAAATATTTTTAAAAAGTTACAAAAATAAATAGATTTTGTGATTTTTTTCGGGCTCTTACTAGCTGATGTTTGCGAGGTGGACTTCTTTTCTTGAATCGACTTGTACGATTAGCAGAGCCATGCTCTGGGTCAATTCTACACCGGGCCCAGACGGGGTAAAGAAATTGTAAATCACAATGCTAATACTCGCGCCAGGGTGGCAGGCGATCATTAAATTGAAATACAATATGCTTTTAGTTTTAGTAAAATTTCCAAAGATTTACGAAATATAGAACATTGTACATTGTTATTTTAACCGATAACAGGACTTAAGTCTGAGTATGAGTGGAGTTTGAAGAGATTGAGTTTGTCGGCGACAGCATGATATTAATTTAATCGTTTGGTTCACGGGTTGATGAGTCAGAAAACAAAACTTGTTCCAAACCGTAAAGTGAACCAATAATAGTTAACGTTGCCGGTACCCGGTGCGAGTGACGTTGACAGTTCTATAATTATTAGTAATTTGACCAGTGTTGTTCATATTTGGGTGATACTCACTGATTCAAGTTTCTAATTAGTGCAGTAATCAAGGAAATAAGTAGTTGTTTCATTGCACGTTCAGTTTTGAACGCGCAGCAGAACGCGCAATTAAAAAAATTATTTCTCATGAAAATCGCAATTTTACGTGTTTTTTTTGTTTTTTTAAACTTTCTTCGACTTATAACACCTACATGCTTTATCCAATTGTAATGATTTTTCACAGAACCTTAATTTCATGAATTAATATATTCGTGTGAACTTTGAGCGCATTCAAAAAATATTTTTTTTATGAAAATCGCAATTTTACGTTTTTTTATTTTTTTATTTTACATTTCTTTGACTTATAACACCTACATGCTTTATCCGATTGTAACGATTTTTATACATAACCTTTATTTTATAAATTAATATATTGGTGTGAAATTTGAGCGTAATCAAAAATAATTTCTCATGAAAATCGCAATTTTACGCTTTTTTCGTTAAAAAAATTACGCTCATCCAACAACGCGCCTGAAAAAGCGTTTGCGAAGCTTCCTAGTATATTTCCTTTTAATACACTTCCTTATAAGCATGGCCTTCCTAGAACAATACCATGCAGCTGCAAAATAACTTTATTACCATGACAGTTTAGAGAATTTAAACTTTTAGAAGTTTAAAATATAAATACATAATATTTTATGTTAAAATATATAAAACAAACAATATATGACATATTCATTTGTATTTTACACTCGAAAACAAGTTTATTTGTATGCATAATAATATTAATCGCGAAACCTACAAACGAAATGCTTGTATCAATGTATCTTATGTTAAAATATATCCGCGCGTTCTAATTTAAATTCACATCCGGTCCTCCACTAGGGACAACGAAGTTTCTCCGATTGCTGCTAGGTAGCTGTAGCTTCGCTCGAGCTGTCGGGCACGCTGCCTAGCATGTCGGCAATGTACTACATGAGCGGAGGAAAATTTTTCCGTAGACACTCAGCATAGGCCGTTACGACTCTAGCTATATATTAGTCACTCAACGGTTTTAATATGAAAGATATTTATTGAATTGTGGATGAAATGTGACAAATTGTTTTAAAATCGTGGGATTGGTCTCTTGTTGGAAATGTTATGTATTTTTCATTTCCACTGCAAACCAAGAAGTATGTTATCCTAATGTTTATATATTTATTATTTAGGCTTACCCTGTGTTATTTATTATAGTGTTAGTTTTGTTATTACTAGTTGCACAGCTCTTAAAACATACAAAATCTTGCAAAGTCATGCTAAATTTTGCAATTTTGATTATGTAATCCTATGTACTGAAAATAGCCAAGTGCTAAATAAAGATACTACTACTACTACTACGACTACTTCTTCTTCTTTTCATATGCCCGCATTTTTGGCTTACTGGGCCATCATGCATTTCCTGGTTTTCCAGTAGAGACAGGTTTCTTTTTTCTCATAGTTCATGCCGAGCGGAAGGGCATCAATTTCGTCTTTAAGACTTGAACATCTCATCAGATGCTCTCTGTTCTGTTCTTCCTTCCCACATAGACCGCAGGTACTGCTATCGGTGATTCCTATCCGATGTAGGTGCTTTGCAAGCAGATCATGTCCTGTTTGAAGTCTAAACTGTGCAGTAGCTGTCCGTCTATTTTCATGATGTTTGACCTTTCCAGTAGTTATATTTTGCCATGCTTTTCCTTTCCCTTTATCAATCCACTCTTTTTGCACTCTCCTCTTGGTTGCTGTGCTAAGATGTGCCTTTACCGATGAATGTGACAGATTCTTGACTACTTGGGGCATTTTGCTTCCTCTCTTTGCCAGGTAATCTGCCTTCTCATTACCATACACTTCACAATGGGCTGGAATCCATTGCAGCACTACCTGTCTGGCATCATAATAAAGCCTTAGCAGCAGTACCTTGCATTCTTTCACCTCATTATCTACCCTCTCTTTACATACAATGGCCTGAATTGCTGTCTTTGAGTCCGACATTATCACTATTTTCTTATCTTGATGTTCACTTATCTTCTCCAATGCCAACTTTATGGCCTTCAATTCACCATCGTAATTGCTTGCATTTTTTCCTGCTGCCCAGGAGTGTTCAAACCTCTTACAATACACACCAGCCCCAGCCATGCCCTCCCCAGACCCTACTACTACTAATCAATGGTTTTTCGAGAGCGTTTGTGTTCGTGTGCATGTCGGCGGTTATAGTGAGTTGAGGGCAGCACTGATAGGGGTGGACATTACTATTTTTTAAAATTATTCAAATTAAATGGATGTTCACAGAGAAAGGTACTATGCCCTAAACACAAGGTGTCTCCCAGCCTCTACAAAATAAACTTTTATAATAAGCAAAAGAAAACCAAATATTACAAAACAATCTAAAATGTAGTGAACACCTACATCTCCCCCCAGTGTGTTGAGCTCCAGGTTGGCCTTGACGTAGAGCAGGTTCAGGTTGTCGGGGTATTCCTCGAGAGCGAGCTCCACCAGAGCCAGTGCTTCCGCGTGCTGCTTCTGCGCCGAGAGCAGCAGCACCAGCAGGTGTAGCGAGGGGACGTGCTCAGCTCGCAGGTTCAGGGCAATCTTGACGTGGGTGGTGGCCTCGCTAACCTGGCACCCACACGCGTACTGAAGCGCAAGGTAGTACTCGCACAGGTGGTCGTTGGGGTCAGTCTGTTGAGCCCTGGAAACAATGCATTCATTTAGTATTGCGTTATGACTTGTTGATACCATACCAACAGAAACACTCGCATGTAATAAATATCGATAGGTGAGAATAATTTTGATGACCATCTTCGCCCATCTAGGCCAATATGACTATATTGGTATTGATTTACAATTGAATAATTTTCAATTCTTTTATGCAGTAAAACAAACACATCAATAACAATTGAGAAAGCTATTTAGGCCTAGCCCTTTCCCACAAATCTTTAAAATAACTAATTTTTTTTATTATGTTCAATATTATATTTAATAGAATAGGTCTAGCTGCTGCGGTAGTGAATGAGTGGGGAAAAGTATCAGAAGTCCTACAGCTTACCTGGAAAATAATGGAATGTCTTTCTTTCAACAGTGGCAGCAATAACTTATATAGCTTTGCTTTATACAGTTCTTTGTATTCAATTACATATTCATATAGGAATTAATCAATTAAATTGTACAATTAAAAATAAATATATGCCAGGTATATCGACGTCAGTGTCAAATAGAAAAATACAAACAGAAAACTAACCGTAAATTACAGAATAAAATCACTGTACCGGTACCTGAGGTAATGGCATCACACTAAACATATTTTATTTCTGCAGTTTGGCAGAACTGAAAATCCTTACTTGTTGAATGCATCGAATGCATTGGCAATCATCTGCTGTCTTTCTTTTATCAGGAATGTGGCTGAAGCTTGCATGTTGTAGCCAATACCAATGTGCAAATGGCATCGAGACAACAGAGCCTGGGGAGTAGCTGTTTCTCGAAGCAAAGCCTGACAACTCCAATCCAAACCCTCGTTCACCTGAAACAATTGAATAAAGTTCATGTTTTTAATGCTCGAATATCTGCAATAGCCGATTTTCAAAATCACCAGCGCCCTCTATATCGCGCGCGCAAAGCATTATGGGAGAAAGGGCATTTACATGCTAAATGCCATATGCTCGGGTGTGTGGAGAACTGCGTTTCCAACAATGGCAGTGCAGTCAGCCACAATCCCAATCATATAGCATTTAGCGTGTTCATACCCTTACTCCCATAATGCTTTGCAATGGAGCGCGCATGTGCAGTTAATTCTGAAAATGGTATATTCAACAATAAGCATACGGTATTGACTCTCGAGCCTTTGAAATTTAATTTAATTACCGTACCACTATTTTCAATAATTTTTTATAAGTAAATGTTTGATCAATTGTTAAAAGTTAAAAGATGTTAAGACTATTGTTGAAAATCCTTAACCCTTGAGTGGTATCCTTATTTTAATAGATGTACCTAACTGGTATGGTGGGGTCAAATATGACCCCAGTTTTAAAATTGTTTTTAACTGAATAAAAGAGAACACTTGTAAATTATGTTACTGATCACTTCTTAATAAAGCTTTTATTGATTATATTACAATAATATGGATTGATTTTACACAAAAATGAGTTAGATCCACGTTTTTTACTGAAATTGAGTATTTTTCAACCTACAAAAACGGAGAGAAAATTATAAAAGTAAAATCCAATTTTAAAAAAATATGTGCAATTAATTAGACCAGTGAGCGCAGCGAAGTCGAACAGCACAGGTCTAGCGGAACGGCACTCACTGTGAGAATGTCTATTTGTTTGTCTATTTGTTCGATGCCATACGGCCGAACGGCCAAAACAGATTGAGCTGAAATTTTTAACAGACATCCGTGACCAGAGTACTTAAGTACTTAAGAACTGCTAACAAAATGAGCAAAATCTGTTAATCTGTCATGTGTTGAGTACACGGGAACATTTGCATTTAAGTTGATTGTTATATTATAATTTATAAGGTATAATTTATAAATGATTAAGAGTTTTGAGTTTAGTTGGTATAAGGGCGCGTCAACTGTAAGACCATAATGTGCCACTCTAGCCTACGATAGGCTAGGGAGGAAAGACCCATGCTGGATCGAGCCTTAGGTATCTCTAACACATGACCCGCTCACTCGTCTAACAATGACTTTGGCGTTCTCCTAGTTATGATTCACAAAAGCTCAAATCATTCACTGAAACCAAAATGACTTTCTTCCCCATAATCAGAGGCAGGTATTTGGGGTGAAAATAAAAGTAAATTTTTGTTTTTATTTTACCCGAAAGCGGTGAATTGGTGGTGAAAATTATTTAACTTATAGTTGAAAGCTCTATATCTCTCTCCCCCTTGATATATTTTTTTAAATTTTACACTATTTTTTAATTTAAAATAAGGATCTGTTAAAAAATCATTACAATCGATAAAGCATGTAGGTATTATAAGTCAAAGAATGTTTTAAAAATATAAAAAAATCGTAAAATTGCGATTTTCATAAGAAATAATTTTTTGATTGCGCTCAAATTTCACACAAATATATTAATTCATAAAATTAAGGTTTTGTGAAAAAATCATAACAATCGGATAAAGCATGTAGGTGTTATAAGTCGAAGAATTTTTTTTTAAATCGAAAAAAATCGTAAAATTGCGATTTTAATGAGAAATAATTTTCAAAGAAAATTCGAAGGCCTCCAGAAAATTTCATCGCAATTGGAGTATCAGTTTAGCTGAAATTGTGTGGACAAACACACAAAAATACAAAAAAACAAACAAAAAACATTCCGGATTTTTTTCTCCAGTGTAGTGAAATGGAATCTTTGCTACGCTCATCCAATTACTACGGTACCTATTTTAAACTTTGCTTAATTACCTACAGTTCAATTTTGTCTGCATTTATGTAGGGTTGCACAATGTCAATTGACCGGTCTAATGACAGGTCAAATACTTTCAGCACTTAAAAAAAAATGTGTATATTGCTTTAAAACTTTAAATTAATTTTTTTTGTTGTTAAGTAAATGATAACATTTCTTTCTTTCTTTCTCATTTAAAAATGTTTTAATTAGGTATGATTTTATTTTAATTACCATTTATTATGAACTTTTAATATGAATTATAATAGACAAATAAAATATAATAGAAGCTGAAGCTGAATAGGAGGAAGGGACTGATGACAGCATCGACGATGATGATATGCCACTTAATAACGCATTTAAATGAAAAAAGCTTTTGTTACCACAACATTTTAAAATACATTTAGTAATTATCTAATAAAATTTAATTTATGATTTTTTACATTTGACCGAAATTTTTGACCGGTACCAATATTTGGTAGCATGAAAAGATTCCCGGTGTGAAGGAATGTCACAAAAATAATTTTAGACGCGTAATTGTTAGTATTAGAGATATTTTCTATCCCTACATTTATGTGATTAGTTTCATTTTGTTGTCTTCCTTTGTAAATTAGTTAAATTAGTTAAATAACTGAATAGTATCCTAAATTATTAGAATTAAATAAATAAGATATAAATAAATAAATTAGACATTTAATAAATACATAAATGCATTTCGTAGAGATTCTCCAACATTGAAAGAAGATGGTAAATAAATGTAATTGAAATACAGGACCTGCAACTTGACGCAGCCAAAACGTTTTGTAAATTCAGCTCCTGAACATTTACTTCAAATAATGCGGCGGTAACCACGGGTGTTGTATGCGGGCATAAACCAACTAACTGCCATAAGCTGGTTCATGCACGCGGCCCCTCAATTAGGCGTACCTGATTCAGATTCTGGTAACAAATGCGTGCAGCAAATAGGCATGGCACCACCCTGGTTGGCATAAGTCGAGCCACTTCTTTAAAGATGGCAAGACCATGAGCATATTTCCCCATAGAGACCAGAGCTAGTGCATGCTGCATCCACACGTGTGGCTCTTCAAAAGCAAACTTCATGGCACGCTCAAACGACTGCAAGAAAAACAAAAGGTTAAATTTAGAGATTTTTTTATTAATGCGTGGCCAGGGAATTAGTGAGCTATAACGCATGTTCATGATCTACGCCCCCTGGAGTCAGGTGCCTTTAAATAGACTCCACTATAATTTTGTTTTTGTAATAATTTTTTGATATTATTATGATTGTAAGATTGTGGATGAATAAATTAATGAAATGAAATTAAGGTCGTTGTAGGGTAACAGTTATCAGCGGCAGGCGGGACTGACTACAAGGGGGAATTGCGAACACTGATCCACACCGCTCTTGTGATTAGTACAAACTTGGGGCAAAAATTTCACCAATTTTTAAATTTCAAACCAGTTTCAATCACAACTGTTCTGGTTAACCAAAGTTATCCTGAAATAAGACAAAATACTTAGGTATTTACTGTCAAGGACTAAGGAGTAAACATTATATACCAATATACAACAAATTGGTTTAAAAAGTTGGTTTCAGATTCAGACCCATTGTTGGCATTGTTCAGTTCAAATTAACCATATGTCTCCTGCCAACCTTGATACATAATTACTAATAAGTTCACTTTTCTTTTCTTAACATCTTCAAGAATTACAACAATTTCAATTATTGATTTAAAAACATGTTAATTTTTAAAAGCAAATTGCGTTATTTTTACAATATTTTTTCCGTGTGTTATTTTCCAAATTGGTGATCATGGTACACTGACAAGGGTAGGGCCTACTGCAATCCCTCAGCTATGAGATTCATAACTGACACAGTTTATACAACACATAATAATAATAAATAATAAAAAATAGTAAAATAATAATTTTTATTGGACATTAGAAAATATATAGGCTACAGTACTATTTACTAATAAAAACATTTTCCACCGTCTGAATGACTGAACTTATATTTAGGCAATACTATACCTACCATAATTAACAAATGAACATGGTACCATGGAAAGCCTACCTCATTGAGTAGATCAACGTGACCCCATCTGACTAGCGCTATGGTGAGAAGATCAAAGATGGCTGTGGCGTTGTCGTACGCATGAATACGAGCATCTTTAAACTCGGGTGACTGACTGAGCACGGCATCTCGGCCTGCCATTGCCTCGCTGAAAAGCGAGAATAACATCCTTGGTAGGTCATTGGCAGAACTTTGCAATACCCTTAGCTACAATATCTATGTAAATTGACATATATCATCATATACCCCTACTGTTCCCTACCAGTACCACCCTTAACTTTGGGAAAAAACTTAAGGTTGTATTTAATACCTTTTGCTTTTTTTTTTTTGCTTTTGCCTTTTGCTTAATAAAATTTTATGACAATGTCAATGTGTTATAAGAGTCCTCAACAAAACATTTGTACAAAAACATCAATTTTATCACCCCCACCCCCAATAATTAAACTTTGTGGCAAACACTGCATAGTAAGTTACGGTGTTACCACCATGAAATCTGGCATGGTGGCAAATAAAAATACAATAAATATTCCGTTGACAGGCGAACAATATTTCACCCCTAGTGCCCTCTTCCATCCCTTAAAATTATAATTGGTATTAGGTCGTATTCAATCATCATTATCTTCTTCTTCTTCTCCTCGAATGCCCACATTTGGCCTATCATGCCATCATGCTTGATCTAGTCAACCAGTAGAGACGAGCCTCCCGTTCCTCCTTCTTTATGCTGTTAGGCATTGCGTCACTCATTTGCCAGACTGGCACAAGTGTACAGATGTCGTCTGTCATGTTCACCATCTCCGCACAATCTGCAGGTACTGGCTTCAAACACACCTATTCGGTGCAGATGCTTCCCTCCCTAGCAGGTCATGTTGTGTCTTTTACCTGAACTGTGCTGTTTCTGTTCGTCTATCATATATTTTGTTGGGTTTTTTTTCTTGGCTGTGTGGTGTACTCCTGCCATGGTTTGTCTTGTCCCTTTTCGACCCATTCTTGTCTAGTATTCTTGGAAGCTGCAGCATTTATATGGGTTTAACTGAGCTGTAAGTTAACGGTTTGCTCTGTTGTAGCATTTTGCTACCTTGCTTCTAAGCTAAGAAGTCCACTTTCTCATTGCCATGTGTGATGGTATCCACTGTAGCTTAATTACTTTGTTTGCATTGTGCAGTCTTAGGATTTGTAGTTTGCACTGCCTTACCACAGAATCCATGAATCCAATGAATTTATGACTAGCAAAACGCTTAAGTCCCGTCGCGTTGATGGATGAGCTTTTTTAAAGTTTTTAGTATGCGTGGGATCTCTTTACTTCTTCAAGTTCCATTGCAAAATTATTTTTGTTTAAATTAGAATAATTTTTATAAAGTAGTGCTGATTGCTATGGTAATTAGAAAGTCAAATATCTGTAGGCCCAAAGATTGTTTTATGAACGCATTGTAGGTGATTGTTGTCAAGTTTCTATACCTAGATACTTGCTCATTGTTATACACTTCAAAAAACTCATATTAAAACCTTTATTTCTATGGATTCTGCATAACTTTTTCAACTTTTTCTTTCAAAAGTAGGGTTGCCGTTCGATACGAATTTCAGTATCGATAATCGGACCAGTTAAATCGATTATCGATCGCTATAATCGATTTAAAAAAATATCGATCGATAATCGATAATCGAATCAAAATTAGGCCTAAACTTGCTCGTATACCGACGCGGACCGTGGACCTTTTGCGAGTGCATCCTTTTGTTCCTTCTATTTGCTCAGAACAGGGTTTTCACGCCCCGTCTTTCACGAGCTCCCCCTCCCCCCCCCCACGCGTCTAGCCGGCGCGACAAAAGCGAGCTAAGTGGAGTAGACAGACCGCGCTATGCTACCCGGCTCGAGTGTTGTCTTTGTGAAGGTCGTTCTTCTTGGAAATCGTGGTTCTGTGAAGTTTCATTTCAGCTTTTGTTGAGATTGTCGTTCATTCATTTACGAGATATTATCAGTTTAACTATTCAATGCTCCGATATTTATTACGTGACGCGATGAATATTTATAGACATTAGTTTGGAAGACAACGTAATATTGGTGTGAGAGAACTGATAAGATGATATTATCGTAGCACTACGGAAAGAAGAAAAGCGATTACGAGTTGGCGTGGAATGGGGAGGAATGCATCTCGATAAAATACTTGTTGACCTTGCTTGGCCGTGACGCGCCGAGGTTGTGCAATCAGCGCCTGATCGGCGCGGGAATGCAGCCGCCTGCCGCCCGAGCCGAGCCGGCCCGTAACACACACGCGTCATGCTGGTGGCCTATACTGCACAGTGCAGGCGCTTCGTACTTCACGCCTTACGAGTGTTGTAGATCTCGCAGTGGACGCATTTTTCACGGAATAAAGCCATTAATGTCTTGACTGGTACTATTTTATGAAGTTCTGCAGAGCGGGCGGTAAATTACAAAATTTCGGGCGGGAGAGCTATTCGATTATCGAAATATCGATAATCAATTCTGGAAGACTGAATCGATTATCGATCGTTTCGGGAAATAATCGTATCGATCGATATATCGATTATCAAACGGCAACCCTATTCAAGAGGTACTAAGCACCATAACCTTAATGTCCATGTAAAATATGAACGTTTTAGCCCCAACCGTTGGGTCAGAATCGGCCCAAATATTGCGCTAAAAATTTAAATAAAAAAATCGTAAAAGTACGATATTCATGAGAAATACTGTTTTGATTGTACCCAAAAACGTGGCAGTTTAAGGCTATTCCACCGCCAGTAGGGACAAGTTTTCTCACTTGAACGCGCTGCCGTCGACTTTTTACCCGTGTTGGTGCTATCTGTTGACGACTTATTAAACTATTACAGTTCAGAGTAGTTCAGGGTTGTCATGGAAGATGCCGCTAGGCGCTGCCTCGTGCGCTCATTGGTCGTGACGGTTCGTAGGGCGGTACCTATCTTTTGTGCGCGCATTTTGAACCACAGGACGCATCACTTCATTGAAAGAATGACACACAACTGGTTGACAACAACGATTAGCGAAGGCACAGCTACAAGAGCTCAGTTAAAATCCCAAGAGTCGCCCATAAATTATCTACTGACTCGGTGAATCCAATCACTGGCAGACTGACCGGCAGTGGTTGTGTGAGATCAGTTCGCACTAGAGTTTCAGATTGTCATTTATAATAACCAGTCTCCAGAGGCGCAACATTCTGCGAAATTGTCTTCACAATTGCCTGTTCGACAAATTTATATTGCATAAAAGGATTGAGTGTTCTTAGTAGGGATGAAGAAAGTGAAACCCGACTTTTTTACGACCCGGGTAACCGTTCACAATACCGGTGGGTTACCCGGGTAATAACACAAAAAATCGAGTGGGGTGTCTAATTGACCGCTTAAAAACAACCTCGTCAATAACCGTAATAACCAAGATGCGATGTAGGCTTAGTTCTTGAAATTATAAAATGTTATATGAACCTTAGCTATCTGTTATTTACGATTGGGCTCATAGAGCAGTAGAAACATGGAGTACTTTAAACTACCGGGACACCTTCAATTTTATTTTTAAAAAATTCAAAATTTGACTTTTATGTCACCATATCCACATATAAACATAATTATGACGAAATAAATACTTTTGGGGAACTTGCACCCAGCGTCTGGAACAGCCTTAAGTTCAGAGATTTCGAAGGTCCCCTCCAATTTTCATCAAGATCGCATATGCCGTTCGCCGGGTAGGCTAGCATGCAAACAAACAGAAAAAGAAAGAAAAAAGAAAACATTGGAGCTAAATTTTTTGAGGGGTCAGTGAAATTGAAGTCTTTGATTTGCTCATCCAATTACATATTAAAATTATCCAATAAAATTATGCTTTTAAGCATGTTTCGGTTTAATCAACCTAATATCACATGTTTCTTCTACCCCCACCCCTTGTAGTGATTTTTTTTAAAAATATGGTACTAGTCTTTTTCCGCGGAGCCCATGAACGCATCTCCCTCCCGCCGCACGTCACGTAACAATGTATTGCGCAACGTTGTGTCGTCGTCTGTTTTGTACCATCGGCGTCTAGTGTGAAGATGGAGGGACAATGGACATGTGCTTCACTGTTCTGCCATGCCCAAAAACACAACGAGAACAAACGTTTGAACGGTCGAATGAGGAATTGATTCTTCTAATTTCCAATCGATGCAGACAGGAATCAACTAATTGATTTTGCTATGTTATCCCTAATACAGACATAGGTCTAATACCAATGATGGCAAAATATGCACAGCTACTCTAAAATTGTTTAATCTTTTTAATATGTACATACCTGATAAGCAGAAGCAAAATTATTTCTTCATTTTCATTTCGTGGAATGAACAAATTAAAACCAGTGTATTTCTTCGGTTTCCATGGGCTGTCAAAACTACTGGCATTTGTTGCCCTCTTTGAGACTGTTTCCAATGGCTTGTCTGGAGGAGTATACAATGTACCGCTTACACCTCTAAGCAAAACTTCTGCTAGCTGCCGAGTGAGGGTCAGTCGTAAGCTTTGTGTAGCACTCGATTCAACAGCACTCAGCATGGTTCTAGAATCAGATTAATCGCACGTACATCCAGGGGTAGGTAATACACTGAAAGGCCAAATAAACTCCCATATTACACTCACATGTTTACTTTCTACTTAGGCCTAGAAGCCTGATTATAACATGTTTTGTTCATTATGAACTACAGTTACACTTTTCAAAATTTTAAAATTAGGCCTACCGGTAATAAAATATAAATAGATTTTGCAAATTTGGATTTTGCTAGTCGTTAATTAATTAATTAGCCCATGTGATTTTTTCTAGATGATTAATAAAAAAAATATAGATAATCTACGGATCTAGGGCCATCCATAAAATATGCTTTTAGACAACTATGTAAGGTTTAATAGACGTCGGGTGCTTCCTGGCCTAATGAACAGCTATTTACCAACTGTCAATATAATGGGTCGTATTCCTTCTACCACAAGATTTGAGATAGTATGTTTAGTTTGAAAAAGCGGGACAATTAGGCGTCCCGGCAACGACACCACCTCCAAAAAGGTACTTTATCCGCCCCGCTAATTGGGAATAGAACCGCTACCGTGACTTCAACTTTAAACATGTGTATAACTTTTTTTGTGCTCCGGACCTGGGGACAGCACTAAAGGTCCTTGAGCACGACACACCTGTATTTACCTGTAACGAGACACTGCTGACTGCAACTTTCCAGCCTGTATGTGTAGAATGGGCGCTCGCTGTAGGGCTGTCTCTAAAATAGGGCCAATGTGGCGTTCTGGGTTTGGTGGCTGCGGTGAATACGATCCTACACAAAAATACATTAAAATACTATAAGTAAAATATCTTAAATTTTACTTAATATAACTACAATTTACTGCTGCACAACAATCTAGTCAATCTAGTTATTTTTAATTCCCTATGTTTCTTACATCTAAAAAAGAGTACTTTTGCCATTACTTGTGATGCCACTTAACAAGAGGAGTCAAGTGTGGCAGTTTTTTGGATTCAAAGTAGATGATGACAAAAAAGTCACAAGTGAAAAACAAGTCGAGCTCACGCTATCTCTCTCTCATGGTGTGACCTTTGCAGGCATGTACTGTAAAAGCATGAACAAAGTGGCACCCCGTCTACAAGTGCTGACTGTTGAGTCTTGCCTAGGCAGGCCACATGGCAATGAATATCAAGCATTTACATGCAATTTAAATCAATTTTACCATGTCTTAGTCAAACAAATCAAACCAGCATGCCCGAACCTGTATTTGTGTATGTATTCTGTTGTTGTTGAAGCTTATCCTGCTCTTGTAGATATAACAGTGTGAGATCTCCAGCCAACTCGAAGCATTGAATTCGTTGTTCCTCCCACTCAGCTTGCTTGAACTTGGATGAGGAGGGTGGTGGTACCTTCTCGAGGCACATACCTATCAGCACATAGTAAAATATCATTAAGTGGTTTTGGAAAATCGCCTTTTGTAATGTACAGTATGTAGGCTACCTACATATATATCTATCTGACTCCTGTTTCCAACTTAAGTTAGGTCAGGGGGTGGCTATAGCCACCAATTTTCTAGGGCATTTTATGAGTTGTTAACACCGGCTTGCCAGGCCTGTCATGTCCTCTTCAGGTTCACTCGCACTTCTTCCACCAGTTCACGCCATCCACTTCTGTCTTCCCACAGTTTCCTTGCTTCGACTTCTTCCCACTTCTCACCTCTTTCCTGTATATCATTTCTTATTTGATCTTTCCACTTCTCTCTTGGTCTACCGACTCGTCTTTTAACTTTGTCCCCACTTTCAAATTCTGTCCTTGGAATTCTTTCTTCTCCCATTCTTCTGACATGTCCATACCATCTCAACCTTTCTCGTCCAATTTTGAATAATAGCTTCTCAACTCCAACTTTTGTCCTGATTTCTTGGCTTCTAATTTTGTCTAACTTCGATATTCCGGCTATGCTTCTTACAAACTTCATTTCAGCTGCTTGAATCCTACTTGCATCTACGGCTCCTAGTGTCCCCGGTCACTGAAGCATATGTAAGGATGGGTAGATAGTATACCCTTTTACAATAACACCTTGCATTCATTAGGGAAATCCTCGTTCCAAAGTAAAATTCCTTACTTGCTGATAAAAGGATTCCGCCTGGGCCACCCTTTTACTGATCTCACTTCCCATCTTTGCCTCCTTTGTGATAATGCTACCTACGTACGCAAACTCTTCTGCCTCTTCCAGTTCCTCATTTCCAATTTTAAATTTTCTCTCTAGTTACTTTACTTGTTCCTTTCTTTTCTAGATTTTTTCCATCACAATAGTTTCACTTTTTCCTACACTGATCTTTAGTCCAAATTCTTCTGTTACAAGATCCCACTTCTTCACTTTTGTCTGCACTTCTTCAGCTGTCTCTCCCCACACTAGGATGTCATCCGCATAAATCATTGTCCTTGTGCCAGTTCCATCTCTGGTTCCACCTTATTTAATATTTTGTCATTACTATTGAGAATAGTAATGGGGATATTACACTGCCTTGCCTTAGGCCAGATTAGTGTTTAAACCACTCAGTATTTCCATGGTTTGTTTGAACACAACATGTGCATTGTTGGTACATACTTTTTATTTTTCGATCATGCCGGGTTAACACCCTTTTTTTTTAGGCAACCCCATATTTTCCCCCTTGGGGGCATGCATCATAGGTTTTTTTCTAGTCTAAAAATACTGGTCACTTTTTGTCCTGCCTCCCATCTATTTTTCCATGATTTTTTTCTAACTGCGAATATCAAATAAGTGGTTGACCTTCCCCTCCAAAACCCATACTGCTTTTCCCTTAGCTGTGGTTCTATTATTTCATTTAATCTTGCTTGTATCATTCTTTCATATATCTTAGCTCCTTGGCTCATTAGGGTGATGCCTCTGTAGTTTTTTACTTCCTTCCTGTCACCCTTTTTATAAAGTGGGACAATCACTCCCTTCCGCCAGTCCTCGGGAACTGTTTTTTTGTTGCCAGGCTGCTTTTACCACACGGTGCATCCATTCACACCCTACTGGTCCTGCTGCTTTGATCATCTCTATATATACTTCATCCACCCCTGCTGCTCTTCCATTTTTCATACAGCCTATAGCATGCCTTACTTCTTCTATCGTTACTTCTCCCTCCTCTTCTTCATGATCTTCTTTCAATATTTCCACAGTAGGGTTGTTTGATCACTTCATCACAGCCACGAGTGTTGGGGTCATTGAGTAGGTTGTAGAAATGCTTTTTCCACAAGGCTTGTATTTCATTTGGTTCTTGTGTTAGTTTACCGTCGTCGTTTTTAAGGTAATTTGGACGCTCACTATCTGTACGTTTATTTTTTATCATACCGTACAACATCTTTTTGTTCCCTTCAAAGTCAACTTTCACCTACATAATATTAAATATTAATTTAATATAGTAAGTAGGGTAAGTAAGCATTTTATTCATTGGACAAATACATGGTATCAGTATAACACAACTCTCTGTAAAGAGGGACAGTGCAATGAATAATTTTAATTTTAATTCTAATAACTAATAATATTTTATTTATATCTAGGATGAACGTACAAAAAATGAAATATAACTGAGCTAGGCCTCAAACTCTGTAATATAATAATTGATTGATGAATAGATAGGTAGGTATTTCTATCACATTACATTTCATGCAGAGAGATATTCATTGAGTGAGTAGAAACTTTTGGATTTTAAAAATGATTTGATGCTGGACTTAAAAGTTGAAATGGAGAGACAGGTTCTTGTATTGTTAGGTAGATAGCTTGTTATATAGAGTTAGGCTAGATATTGTGAACCTTTTGAGAATAGGGTTAGTTTATGGTTGGGAATGTGAATTTGTAGATTTGCTCTGAATATGAATTACAATAAAGATTATTATTACTAACACAATGTAGCTTTGGATGTTGTAAGATTTCAATAGACCATTTTCAGAATAAACTGCGCAGTGCGCATGCGCGCTCCATTGCAAAGCATTTTGGGAGAAAGATAATTTCATGCTAAATGTCATATGCTTGGGATTGTGGCACACTGCACTGACTGTGTTGGAAACTCAGTACGGTATGTCACACACCCGAGCATATGGCATTTAGCGTGTAAATACAATTTCTCCCGTAATGCTTTGTGCGCGCCATATAGATGGCGCTAGTAATTTTGAAAATCGGCTATTTCATTAAACGGGAAACACTCCTGTATGCGTAGGCCTAAGTGATTAAATAAGGAAATCAATCCAGAAATTAAAAAGTACTATCTAGATACCCTGATATATCTATTCAGATCTTTAATGCACCAACAATCCAGATGCTAGCACCCAACTGACAATTGGGAGTCCCGGGTTTGATACCCCGCTGTTCTGGATTGATAAACAACCAGTTCGTATGGCACGAACTGGTTGATTGATTGAAATAGAAGTATCCTGGTTCACTTCCAAGCTTCAACCCATAACTTTGTCCATCGGGCAACGTGTTGTTGTCAGTTGGGAAGGGGACACAGGTTTACTGCAGACCTACGGTATTGTTCTGAGGAGGCAGCCGACAGGTACTTTTATAAATTTTTCCCAATTGTGTCAATAGCTCATTTTCGTGAAAGGCGACACAAATCCTCGTTTTCCACCATCAATGTACAAGACTAACATCCAAGTCCAATATGAGTTTGGTCAGGGGTGATGTATCACCAGGTAGGCTTAGGCTATGGACTGTTACAGGGTTTCCACTTATTATTTAGAATCAATTTCCTTGACTTTTCCAGGTTTTCCAGGTCTAGTTTTGCTTAATTCCAGGTGTGATACATGCCAAAATATAGCTTAAGCAAACGCAGCACCCCCTCGATACGCTCTAAAATTCTAAGTAAACCGGGACTATTTTTCCGTACTTCATAATTGATATTTTAAATTTCCTGACTTTGGAGTCGGGAAAACATTTTCATAAATTTGGTGAAAATATACATTTTTTTAGTAAACCGAATAAGCCTACATTTAAATAAATTCCCATATTCCCGGCAGCTTGAATAAAAGAGCAGGCCAGAGTAGGTAGTTTTAGCTCCTTGAAAAGCTCTCTACAAGTACGTACATGCCTCCTGCTCTGGAAACACCAGCTAAAAGACCCTTGACACGAGCAATTAATTGCTAGCAATGATTGCTGAAAAGTTGAGCAGAGTCCTACTTTTGGCAATTATTGCTAGCAATTTTTCAGAAGGCGTGTAAATGCGTTATAGGTAGAGGTCCTAACAGTGGTTTTATTTTGTAGTGAATTTCGTTTTTAAAATTTAAAATTTTGATGTTATTGGTTTAAAGCTGTATTTAAGCGGTTTTTATCTATATTCACCAATTTATATGAGTGTAATATTCGTTCACGGCTCGCATATCATTCTAGCCACAAAAGGAACAAGTTTGAATGTACTTATGTTCAGACTGGTGTAATTTACTACAAGTAAATTCATCATTTTTTCTAGACTTTATTTTATAAAAACTTCGTTTGGTTGAACTATACTGCATAAAATATTAAAAATTACACCGTAATTTAATAATAATTCCCATTTTTAGTGCTTTTCGTCGTTAAAAACATTTATTTTGCGAAATTCGGTGTTATTAACAAAATTTACACCTATTTTGGTGTTTGGCGGTGATTCAATTTTGGCATTTTCTGGTTTAGATTTGATCAATTCATGCTCATTATATGAAATTAAATGGTTAGCACATATTTGGGTTTTATCGTCAGTCACGAATTTCAAGGGGCTCTATAGGAAATGTGTGTATCCAACTTGGAGTCAATTAATTGCGGCAATGCATTGCTAGCAACTAATTGCTCGTGTAAAGGGCCTTTAAGATGAGGACTGCTCTCTTTTGGAGGATGAATATTCTAGTGGCTTGGGGGGATGCACCCCCAAAAAAAAGCCATATGATAAGAAGTTGTGAACATGAGCAAAGTAAACCATTTTAAGTAGGCCTATGGGGATGAACTAGTTCTTGCTATAGCTACAAATATTACCTTTAATGGCATATGACTCTGCTACAATTCTGAGACTTCGACTCGGTAACTGCTTTTCTGTGAGGGTTTGCAGCTCGGCCTGAATGTAATAATTTAATGCTTCTTGATATAAGCCCATTGCATAGTGAACTTTTCCAAGCAATAAGTTTGAATCCAGCATCACTCCAGCCTTCTTTCCTTGTTCACTTGCCGACAGAAGCAAAACTCGCTTCGCTTCAGCCAAACCAGAACGAGCCTTGCCAACATTTGTATCAATTGGTGGATATTCTTCAAGATAGAGCTCGAGCTTTCCTTCACCAATCAAAAAGTTGGAGAGTATTTCTGTGAAAAAATAGATGAAAAAATAATATTTTATTTCAAATACCCTACCAGAATCAGTAGTCGAATTTCTTGGGTTGTGAACATCTAAGCACAGTTTTCTAGTTCTGCTTGACTCAGTAGTCACCAGTCGGTAGGGATGGGCAAAAGCATATAGGCCTAGGACATAGACAGGACTACGGTACTTTAATAAACGTAGGCAGGCGCGGACTGGCAGGGGGTGCTGGGGTGCGATCGCACCCCGGGCTTTTGACATTCCGGGCCCCTGTGGAACATTTGTTCACACTACACTTTCAGTTTCAGACAAAATATATATGATTGTATATTTGTTTACTGCGAAAAAGAGTTGCCGAACAAAATACATTAGATAATATTAACGACGACTCATGGGGTGCCTTAGGCAGCTCTTCAAAAGAGAATGGTTGTTCAGTGTTCTCACTTTTCAGTTTTCAGTAGGAACTAGTGACTATTATAGTTTATTGACTTTTTCTCGCCGCCGCGCTACGAGAAGAAATTTTGATGTGATTGCAAGTATTTTGGTTTTGGTTTGCCAGTTCCAACAGCAAGGGGATGGTGTTGGTGGAGATGGGGGGGGGCACCCGGCGCCGGCGGGGGGATGTAGAAGTGAGTAGTACCGTGAATCGTGTCATTACAGGTTACAGCTGACGCTTACACATTTATTGGAAAGTTGCATGATTCAATCAAAATGTCCAGTATACACTCATCCCCCAAGCTCGCATATTGTGAGTGTCAATTTGGTACTTGCGAGTTACATTATTGGTTGTAAGGCATCCTCAAGTATAATTTTTGCGAGATTTAAATTGCGAGCTCGGGTAGTGTTACTTAGTTGACGCCTGTTAATCGCGTCCTAAAATAGCGTTTTAGGCCATAAAATATAACGAACCACCCAAAAAATTTTTGCCTTCGGCGAAATTGCCTCCGGCGCAATTGCCTCCGGCGGCTGGGGCTTCGCCCCAGACCCTGCTTTACTACGCGACCTCATACGGGCCTATTACATGCCAGCATCCCGGGCCTTTTCGACCCAGTCCGCGCCTGAACGTAGGCCTACATGTAAGCTTACTCTTAGCTGACAATGTTCATTTCCATCCTAATCGGGGTTTGAACCCGAGTCTCCCACATTCCAGGTAGGCATAAATGATAATAAATTTGTATGTGTCTGTACCCACTCAGTCATAACTGATTTTAAGTGGGAGACATTGAACCAAAGCGACTAAGCCAACCTTGTAGGCCCCAACGCAACCAACGAGTGAACGATTTAACGAACCCAAGATAGATTTTTTTTAAATAGGAAATATAGCAATCAGTGGCATGAAAAGTGCGAACACCCTGCGGATCAACGCCAGAATCAACAAGGCCAATTCAGAACAAATTTAAATTTATTGTGTCTCGTTGCTAGGACGGCTCCAAAGTCACCATTTACAAATTCCTAGGTCAAGAACTGATGGACCTAAGTATAATAGCAACTGTGCTAAAGAAAGAAAGATTACAAAAATACAAATACAAATGAGAAGTTAAAACACTTCTTGTTGTTGTTGTTGTTTCACTTCTTCTGCAGTTGACTTTCTAGTCGGTGGCAGACTTAGTCCTCTTCACTACTATTCTTCTTACTCCATGCTCCCTCTTGCCTCAATCCTCATCTTCCAAGCTTGCCTCTTGCTCCTCCCTTTGTTTTCCTCTTTCCTCGTCCATTCCAGGTGTGTCCATAGGCAGTGATTTTGATTTTAGTTTCAACACGAATCCCTTTATGTCCTTTTGCCCTACGACCCCCTCCGCCAGACCATTCCACTCGACTATCGACTTCTAGGCAAGTAGGAAAACCTTCCTAAGTCCGTGCCCCATATTCCCCTTTCAAACTTCCCCCATGGTCCCCTCTTGCAATGTAGTTAGCCTTCCTCAGGTCTCTGTGCAGTTCCTGCCATCCTTCATGCTCCTAACTTCAAGTTTCTCCCATCCTAAATCCCTCACCATCCCTCCCACACTCTCATAGATCCTCCCTTTGTTACCATTTTCATCAGTCACTTCCCTCCATATCCTTCTCACTTTTAAGACTCTCCTGGCTGCTCTCCTCTGAACCGCTTCTATGCCCGCTATCTCACCAACTTTGTATGGGTCCCAAACCGCTGCTCCATACTCCAACGTGGGCCTAACTAGGGTTTTGTACGCCTGACCCCTGAGTTCTTGGCCTGCCCCTTTGAGAGTCCTCATTACGAAATTTAAACACCTGAATCCCTTTTTTATCACTGTATTAATATGGTTATTCCATTTGAGTTGACAATGGAACCATATGCCAAGGTATTTTATTATTTCAACCCTTTCTAGGGTTTTCCCCATGATTGAGTACCCTCCTCCCTTTTCACCATTGTTTTTCTTTCTGGTGAATCGGATCCACTTGCATTTATCTACATTTAGACCCATGCAGTTCTCCGTCACCCATATTCCCAGGATTTCCATATCCTCTCTTAGTTTCCCTTCATCATTTCTATTCCTTATCACCCTATAGATCACGCAACCGTCCGCAAAGAGACGCACTCTAGCTCCCATTCCATCCGCTATATCATTCACAAATATTGCGAAAAGCAGAGGCCCCAAAACACTGCCCTGCGGCACACCTGATGTTACCTCTGCCTCATCTGATAGCTCACCCCCCACCCTTACCCTTTGACTTCTATTTTCTAGAAAGTCCTTAATCCATCTTAATACCCACTCATCCTTTACTAGGCCTACCGATTCCACTTTTTTCCAACAGTTTCCCATGCGGTACCTTATCGAACGCCTCCCTTCTCGAAGTTTATGAAGACCGCGTCCACTTCGCCTCCCTTGTCTAACTCTCCAGCTAACTCATTAACCAACCCCAGGAGCTGCGTCTCACATGAATAGCCCCTCCTGAACCCATGCTGACTCTCTGACATCCAGTTTTTTTTTCCATCCAGTGGGAATCGAACCCTGGACTTTCTGCATTGGAAGCAGAGACACTAACCACAAGACAAGACCAACGACTCACGAGCCACACAAACTTTTACCTTTTTTCTTCAGCACGGTATTCCAGGTTATTGTTACAACTAGGCCTAGATGTGGAATGGTGAGGAACCGTTTATTCACCTCTAGAAAATCGTTAAGATCTTGGACAATGGGCAACGGCCATGACCCAGCTCCCACGGGTCACGATCCCATGGTCGGTAGAGCTACAGGTCATGGCCGTGGCCATGTTCTGCGCAGTTCACGGCAGCTGTGCATGGCACGGCCCGATGACCGTTGCCGGAACAAGAGTCTAGCTAAGCTAGGCTAGGGCTAGGGGTAGTAGGCCCCTAGTTCTTACCTGACGTAGGAGATCTTAGTTTCAATTGCTCAGCTAGATCAATTACTTTCTTCCAATTTGATTCCTCTCGACTCTTTTCAATATCTGTTTCTATACGGCTAAAATTTCTATTTTTGCCTGCCATGTTTTAGGCCTAGACTAGTAGGTAGCTAGGCTAGGTAGGGTGGCCCTAGGCCTGGGCCGGCTGTAAGTCTAGGCCTTTGACCAAAATCTCTTCCAAGGCCCTAGCCTGAGCCAATATTATGTATGGGCTTACCCGTGCTTATTTAAAGTCACCCTATATTTCAATACTTGTGTATACCTGCCTACGCTTTCGTAGGCCTAGTAAATTGGCCTTGATATTCTCTTTAATTCCAGTGACTGACAGTTACCGTGATCAGTCACCATCACTGTTTACTAGAATGATCTTGTTAGTAGTTTGGTAGCAGTGATATCACATATGATTTGCATGGTTGGTAGACCTAGCACCAAAGGCGCTTTTCCCAAAGGGCCTTGCTTGGTCGCTTTATGATTTAAAGTCCTCCACGTTATATAACTGAGTGGGTAGACTCTAAATAAAATTTATTTATTTATTTAAATGCAAGAAAGATGGCTGAAAAAAGAGCGGGATAAACCCAAACCAAAGATGATAAACGAATCTCGAACATTCGTATGGCCCAATTCCCTAACACAAGGGTCAAAAAATCATTCTCCCACAAAACATACTAGGAAAACGCTTAAGTCCCGCCGCGTTGTTGGATGAGCGTAATTGGTGCATTGAGCTGCCATGAGTTACGCGGATTTTCTGTTGTACTGTGAAAAAATTATTACTTAGTCGAAGATTTTTTTTAATTAAATTAAATTAAATAAAAAATAAACTTAATTTTTTTAATAAACCGTAGTTTAAAAAAAAATAAAAAATCATAAAATTGCAATTTTCATAAGAAATAATTATTTGATTGCGCTCAAATTCAACACGAGTATATTAATTCATAAAATTAAGGTTCTGTGAAAAAATCATTACAATAGGATAAAGCATGTAGGTGTTATAAGTCAAAGAATAGTTTTAAAAAAGAAAAAAACGTAAAATTTCGATTTTCATAAGAAATAATTTTTCGATTACGCTCAAATTTCACACGAATATCTTAATTCATAAAATTAAGGTTCTGTGAAAAAATCATTACAATCGAATAAAGCGTGTAGGTGTTATAAGTCGAAGAAATTTTTAAGAAATCGAAAAAAATCGTAAAATTGCGTTCTTTATAATAATAATAATAATAATAATAATAATAGTAATAATCAAAACTCTATTCCCAACAATGTCGGGTTGAGTGGTGTTCTTCACACCGATATCTAGGGCACGAAACTATTTTTTGCCGAGATTGCCAGGCTCAGCGTTTCTTCATCATCATCATCATCATCATCATCATCGTCATCTTCATCCTGCATCATCTGCTTCTCCACCAATTTTCTCCACTCCTTCCTGTCCTCCCACAGCTTCAATTCCGTCACCTGGTTCCACGATTCACCTCTCTCTTCAACGTCTCCTTCGATCAATCTTCCCCATCTTTCTCTCGGTCTTCCTACTTTTCTTTTACCTTCCTCTCCTGCTTCGAAGTCTCGTCTTGGGATCCTATCCATATCCATCCTCTTCATATGACCAAACCATCTTAAACGTTCCCTTCCTATTTTTAAACCTCAACTTCTCCAGACCTAATTCCTTTCTTATAACGTCGCTTCTAATCCTGTCCAGTTTTGTAACTCCCTTTATACTTCTCAAAAACTTCATCTCTGCTGCTTCCAACTGACTCTCTTCCTTTGATCCAACTGTCCAAGTTACTGCACCGTAAGTAAGTATAGGTATGAAGTATGCTTTATAGAAAAGAACCTTGCATCTCTGTGGAAACAGCTCGTTCCAAAGCAGCTTTCGCACCAGTTGATAAAATCCTTCGGCTTTTTGTACCCTAGCTGTTACTTCTCTATTTACTTTAGCATCTTTTGTCAAGATACTTCCTAGGTACTTAAATTCTTCCTTTTCTTCTAATAATTTTCCACGAAGTCTTAACTTTTCTTGATTCTTAGGCATGCCTTTTATATCCTTTTTCATAACTAAACATTCACTTTTATTCTGACTAATACTTAACCCAAACTCTGTTGCAACTACATTCCATCTCTCCACCTTTTCTTGCACCTCTTCAACACTCTCACCCCAAATTAAGACATCATCGGCAAAAACTAAGGTTCTAGTGTCTCTTCCGTCTATATTCGGTTCCACTCTTCGTAGTATTGATCCATTACGACAGTAAATAGAGTCGGTGATAAAACACTACCTTGCCTCAGTCCCTCATTTATTTCAAACCAATCTGATCTACCCACATTTGTCTGAACACAACTTGCACTCCCTACACGTATGTACTTTTTATCCTCTCTATCAAACCTCGTCCAACTCCCTTTTGCTCCAGACATTCCCATACTTTTCCTCGAGGCAGGCGATCGTATGCCTTTTCAAGATCTAAAAAGACAATATGCATTCCTTTTCCATTTTCCCATCTCTTTTCCATGATTTGGCGGATAGAAAATATTGGATCGATAGTGGATCGCCCACTTCTAAATCCATATTGTTCCTCTCTTAGACTTGGTTCGACAACCTCCTTCAATCTATGTTCTATTACCTTTTCAAAAACTTTAGCACACTGACACATAAGGGTTACACCTCTATAGTTTTGACACTTCTTCCTATCACCTTTTTTAAACAAGGGTACAATAATTCCTTTCTTCCAATCTTCTGGTACTTTCTTTTGCTTCCAGGCTGCACTAATTACTCGGAATAACCATAACTTTCCTTCAGCGCCGGCTGATTTAATCATTTCCACTGTAATTCCATCCACTCCTGGAGCCAGTGTTGTAAAAGTTACTTTTGTAAAGTAATTCAGTTACAGTTACAGTTACTTGCTTGTAAAAGTAATTCAGTTACAGTTACAGTTACTTTATTTCCAAAGTAATTGAGTTACAGTTACAGTTACTTTAAGAAGTAACTGAGTTACTTTTTAAGTTACTTTCTTAAAAATGCATTAGGCCCTACTAAAAGCATGACGAACAGATTTTTTTTCTAAAAATAATTACACAAACTGTTTTTTTTTACAATTAATTATATATTTTATTTCTCGGGCCTATAGACTAACATCCTTCATTACAACTACTCATTATGAAACAAAACAATAAATATTTTGTTAGTTATAAATAACAATTGTTAATATAATAATAAAAATAATTAATAATTATATAATTATTATTATTATAATACAGATGATGCAACCACCAACCCTTGCTCATGAAAATATTGCAACATTAGAAAATATCGTTTTTATTAGGTGAAACTAAATAATCTGATAATGATAATTTGAAAAATATGGAAGAGCAAAATATTTGTATCAGGTTATGTGGTGAAGACATTACATTAATAATTATATTATTATTATTATTCGTTCTGAGGACTCTATATTGACAACTGCTTATCGTGGGACATCTACTCTGATTAAGTAGCTCTAATTAATTAAATAAACTCTAATATTATATATGTATACTACGTAAAATGAAAACATTCAGATAGGAATTTGCTATTGATAGTATACTATGCCCTGATTGAGTAACATTTGAGCTATGGATTAATAGTGTGGGGTAATACATCTAAAAACAATTTTTATCGGATCTTTGTCATGCAAAAAAAAAAGCTGTAAGAATAATAGGAAAAACTAAGAAGCACTGTGTAGTGTCAGCTGTCAGCTTGGTTTTTGCCAAAATGCCAACATAAAAAAGTGCAACAAATATTTACTCACGAAGGAATGAAACTAAATTCAAAACAATATAATATCATAGATTTTTCAGTTATCTAATTGGATGAGCGAAGCAAAGACTTCAATTTCACTGACCTCCCAAAAAATTTGTCTCAATTTTTCATTTGTTTTTGTTTTTTTGTTTGTATTTTTGTTTGTTTGTTCGCGCTCTAACTGGCAAACGGCATAATATGCGATCTTGATAAAAATTTGAGGGGACCTTCAAAATCTCTGAACCAGACTTGCCACGTTTTTGGGTACAATCGATCAAATATTTCTTATGATTATCGTACTTTTACGACTTTTTTTCGATTTTTAATGAGATATTTTCGTGATATTTAGCAAACGGCTTCTTCAATCTTGATGGAACTTTATGGGAACGTTTAAAATCACTGAAATAATATAATATGTTATGATTTTAGAGACATTTTAAGAAATATTTTTAATAGAAATCGTACTTTCAAGATTTTTTTTCCCGGTTCATAATATGATATCGTGACATTTCGGCCGATTATGACCAAACGGGTAGGGCTACAACGTTCATATTTTACATTGACATTAAGATTATGGTGATGTAGTGCCTTTTGAAAGAAAAAGTTGAAAACGTTGGTCAAATTTCATAGAAAGAAAGGTTTTTATATAAGCCTTTACACGTGTATAATTAACAAGTAACATCAAGTAACTATAGAAAAAGTAATGAGATCCCACTTAAAAACGTAATCATTGGACATAAATGGAAAAAGCATACGCGATGCGGCCTAGTAGAATTCAAAGGATTTGCCTATCTATTGCAATTTTATCGTTGCAAATAGCTGTTGCTTTGATTTATTGTTGTCATGTTGACCACGAAAAATTTAGCAATAAGAATGCATATTGAGTCAGCAGAAAAACCTCGTTCCATACTAGAGTTACCAAAAAGAAATAATAAAAAACATAAAAAATAAAAAATATTGTTTTAGTTTCAGACGTTGTGATATTATTTTAATTTTATATTACTGAACTGTAAACAAGCATGGTTGGCAAAAGTAACTGTTAAAAAGTAACTGAAAACTGAGTATAATTACTTTTAAAAGTAATTCAGTTACAGTTACAGTTACCTTAAAATAAAAGTAATTGAAATAGTAATTCAATTACTCAAAAAGTAACTAATTACTTTTACTCAATTACTTTTACTCAGTTACTTTACAACACTGCCTGCAGCTCTACCATTCTTCATTGCTCCTAGCGCACGTCCCACCTCTTGTTCAGTTACCTCTATCTCCTCATCTTCTTCACTCTTTTCTATTTCTATTTCTTCCGAATTTGATATTGGTGTTACATTCAATAGGTCTTGGAAATACTCTCTCCACATGTCTTGTATTTCCTGTGGATTAGTGACTTCTCCATTATTGGATGAGCGTAGCGAGCGTAGCGAGCGAAGCGAAGATTCCATTTCACTACACTGGAGAAAAAAATCCGGAATGTTTTTTTTTTTTTTTTTTTTTTTTTGTATTTTTGTGTGTTTGTTAACACGATTCCGGCTAAACCAATACTCCGATTGCGATGAAATTTTATGGAGGCCTTCGAAATCTCTGAACTTAGAACTGCCACGATTTTGAGCGCAATCGGGAAATTTTTTCTTATAAAAAACGCAATTTTACGATTTTTTTCGATTTTTTAAAAATTTCTTCGACTTATAACACTTACATGCTTTATCCGATTGTAATGATTTTTTAACAGAACCATGATTTTATGAATTAAGATATTCGTGTGAAATTTGAGCGTAATCGAAAAACTATTTCTCATGAAAATCGAATTTTTCGGGTTTTTTCTTTTTTAAAACAATTCTTTGACTTATAACACCTACATGCTTTATCCTATTGTAATGATTTTTTCACAGAACCTTAATTTCATGAATTAATATACTCGTGTTAAATTTGAGCGCAATCGAATAATTATTTCTTATGAAAATTGCAATTTTACGATTTTTTCTTTTTTAAAAATTACGTAAAAATTACGATTTATTAAAAAAATTAAGTTAATTTTTAATTTTATTTAATTTAATTTAAAAAAATCTTCGACTAAAATGATTTTTTCACGGAACAACAGAAAATCCGCGGAACACAATGCAGCTCAATGCACCAATTACGCTCATCCAACAACGCGGCGGGACTTAAGCGTTTTCCTAGTTATTTACCATAAGCTTTTGATCCTCTGTTTGCTGTCTTTTTGACTTTACCAATCCATAAATCATTTTCTTGTTCCCCTGAAAATCAGTTTCTAGCTTACTAGCAAATTCTTTCATTGTTCTATCTTTTTCCTCTTATCACAATTTGTTTCACAGCTGCCTTGCACCTACGGTACTCATATTCATGTTCTTCAGACTTGTCATCTTTAATAAAAAAAGTGTAGTTAAATGGAATCTTTGCTTCGCTCGCTACGCTCATCCAAAAACCTAGATAATTAAAATCTAGTAGAAAGTTAACTTAATATTTGAAATGAGAATAAATTAATAAAAAAAAAAATTCCGATTGCGCTAAAAAATGTGGCAGTTCTAAGTTCAGAGATTTCGAAGGCATCCATAAAATTTCATCGCAACCGGAGTATCGGTTTAGCCGGAATCGTGTTAACAAACACACGAAAAAAGGATAAAAAGGAAAAAAAACATTCCGGATTTTTTTCTCCAGTCTAGTGAAATGGAATCTTTGCTTCGCTCGCTACGCTCATCCAAAAACCTAGATAATTAAAATCTAGTAGAAAGTTAACTTAATATTTGAAATGAGAATAAATTAATAAAAAATAAAAGCACTTTAGAAACCCAAAATAAAATCTACATATCAAAAAATACAAATAATACCACAGATATTAGTAGAAGAGTAATAATCGTTGGAGAATAGGGAGGATCTACTAAAAAATATTCACTAATATTCATAGTATTTATTTATGTAATTATTATTGTTTATTTTATATTAGGAATTTTAGCAGCCACATTGGATTAAAGCTTTGGTTGTAATTGGATCGTTATTTTAGTCACCTAAATCTTTCTCTTAACTCGTAAAATAGGTGTAATTTTTTGACTAATTTTTAGTTGGCACATTCTAAACTTTTACTATTGATGTTATTGATGTAATTACCAACGGAGGTAGTGTAGCCCAAGGGTGTAGCCGCGATGTCAATGGTGTCCGCCATAGCATGGTAATGACGGTATTAATTTTATTGTAATTTTCTCGCCACTTGGCGAGAAGGCCATTGTAGGGCACAATTCCCTCTTTAGCCAATGTGTGACATACAGCCTATACCAGAGTGACGTCTTATTAATAACAATAAAAAATAAAAAAAATCTTGAACGTCTCTAATTTTGGTGAAACTCCTTTTGGGTTGAAAGTCGCTTTTTGAAATAAAAACGTTTAAAAGGTTTTGTAGGTATTTTTTGTTTTGTATTTTGGAGTAATTTATTAGTGAATTGAAACAAATGATGATTTTGTTTTGGACTCTCCTAACCAAAGAATCAAAATTCCTGGTAAATGCAAAATTACTGATTTAATTTAAAAAATACTATAAATGAAAGATTTCATGAACACCGTACAAAAGTCCTAAATCGATTTCTCACAAATTTATCGGGCATTGTTGTGGGCTCATTTTGGTTTGATACTGGGCGCAAAAATGAGGAATCTGTTGGTACAATAAGCAACATATAAACCATGATTTTGTGACGTAACTGTTGTCTTTACCGTACACATGGTAGGCACCATTTTCGTAGGGAATTATGCAAGGAATATTTTTGCAGTTTAAGCTTTTCGTCTATCTTCCGCCATTTTGAAGATTAACAAAAACAACCACTTTTGTACAGACATTTTCCAAGATTGCGGCCAACGCTCCAGTCCGATTTTTTAGGACTTTTTCCCCTTCGTTAAGGACGGAAGGTCTGTGCAAAAATTCAGGTTGCCCGGAACTTTTGCAGAAAGAAAACTTTTGTTGCTTGGACTATAATAACTGCCCTTATATTTTATTTATTTTTGTTCTAGCATAGAACTTGTATTTATATATGCAAGTATACCAAAGTATATTTACTATACACTCTCTTTGGAGTAGTGCACGTCTGTACTATGTATATGACCAAGTAGAAAATGAAAGAATTAATATTATTATAAAATAAAAAACCACAGTGAATCAAATCCATATCATACTCATTGGGATTTCAACAAAAATGTTGCACTTTCTCTCCGCCAGTTAGTAGTGTAGTAGTGCTCCAAAACTTGTCTAACAATATTTGTACAGTGTTGTCTGTCACCGCAGAACAATAATTTTCTAAACTAAAAAGTCAGAAATAAAATAAGTAATAACTAGGGATCCCGGATGCCAGATGTTAATTGCTGTTCAGAAAAGATTTAGAAACGATTTTCTTTTTTGGGTTTTCTTGATATGTTAGGATGCATGCATATATTATAATGATAAATAACAATGATTGCTCGATTAGCGATCAATATGGGTTAACAAATTTATGATGGAATTTTTTATTTTGGATTCACATGTTCACATGTTGATTATTCAGGACTGAAGCCTTTGACAGCCAGAAACAAAAGGAATATCAACTCTTCAGAAAACATCTAGTTGTCAACCAATTTGTCAAAAACAAAGCTTCTCAAAAGAAAATTTAGTTGTGTTTAGAAATACCACTTTTAACAATATTTGAATACAATGTACAATGTTCGGGGTGGTACATTTATACTATATACAAAGGAGCAGACCTTCTTTCCACAGTAACTCTTACCGATTGGCGGACCTTCTCCGACTTCTGCGTCTATTATAGCAGTTTTAGATAGCACCCCTACGAAGTACCTGAAAACTTCTATCACCACAGTAAAAGTTTGTTACCTGTAGAACTGATCTCTTCATTATGGAACCTTTCTCTTGCAGCTACCGCTGTCAAAGGAATCGTGCTTACCATAATAGAGCAAGGGTGTGATTTTTTAAAGTAGCTGGACGATTCAGGGCGATTCGCACTAGTTTGAATCGTCCTCACGTAATAACTGGTCCGCTTTTCAATAACCGAGTGGAGCGCGCAGAGCTTCAAGTGCAAGGTGGGAAAAGTGGTGGAATTCAAAAGTGTCATGGTTTATGTGTGTCTTGTCTTGTCACATTCATCAGTAAATGCACATCTTAGCACAGAAACCAAGAGGAGATTGCAAAAAGAATATATTGATCAAGGGAAAGACAAAGCATGGCAACTACTACAGGAAATGTCAAACGTCATGGAAATAGGTAAAGAGCTACTGCACAGTTGAGACTTAAAACAGGAGATGATCTTCTTGAACACTCAATCTTCTCTTGAAATCAAGAAGTTACATGATGAAATACAAATTTTGAAATTTAGGACTTATATTATATTTAGGACACATATTATTTCCCAGCCTAGAGATACATTTTTAGCATCTAAATTCATCTAAATTTTAATTTTTTATATTTGATTCATTCATTTATTGCATGAAATATCCTTTTTATTTGTTACCAAATTTGTTGTTTTAATGCATTGTTGTAATTTCAAATAATTACTTAAATGTAGTTCATTGTTGTGTCTGCATCTATATAATACTAATTAGATTTATTTAGGCCCGGTATTTCAATGTCCAGTTAAAGTGGCAAGTAAATTTAACTGACACATAACTTGTTTTCACTATGGCAACCACCAATCAGAAGCCTTGTAAATATTTACTGAGAGGACTAACTGGCAGATAAATTTTAACTAGACATTGAAATTCTGGACCTTAGTTGTCCTCCTTTGTAAATCAGTTTTTATAACTGAATAGGATAGACGTTAAATAAATAAATAAATAAATAAGAATATTTAACATTTGTGTTTGCAAATTTTGAATTTTGTAGAACCTATTTTTTCCTGTATACCAAAATATTAATGTGGGGTTTTTCTTGCACTTCTAATGGTAAATGATGAATCAAAGAAACATTTCAATTCAATATAGACTCATAAAACATTAGAATACAATGTTTAACAGTTATTAGGAGGTAGGTATTGTAAACCCTTAATTAGAGTAAAATTAGCATTTTGTAGCGTTTTACAAAATATATGTTCGACGATTTAGCATCAAAAACCTAAAACACTAAAAAAGTATCTCTAATTATAATCTAAAATAAATCAAATTTATGAAATATTTTGGGTATTTTCAATACCCTTCTTAAGTCTAATGACAATAATTAAAACATAAATTCTGTCTAAAATATTATTTAGCATCATTTGACTAATGCAGTCAGTGGCCATCTATCTTCTTCTCCCGAGTAATTACATCTATCAAAATGTCTCACATTTTTCTGTGTTTTGTACATACTTTTATGTTTCTATTTATCTACAAACTCGGCAGCCACCATCACTTCTCGAAGGTAAGCTGTTGGATCCTATCTCACACCCAATTACCGTATGTTGTTTGATACAATTAAAAATAACAAAATAGCAAAGTCTCAAGGCTAAATTTTATTATAAAAATTCCTTTGTCTATCTCTTTAGTTTAGTTTAGTTTAGTTTTAAGAATTTTACCATATAAATTGCTTCCTTGCATAAATATATTTTATTTTTATTTTATTTATTTATTTCTTATTTTTTCATGTTGTACAAACTACTATTAATTTAAACTCTATCTTTGCTAACATCTTGCTATTGTTTTTAAATTTAACATGTATTATAACTGCCCACACACGAGCACTGTGCTTATGTGGGCTTCTCTCGACTATTCTCTTCTCTTGTTTGTTTATGTACCAATTGTATTTATTTTCTTGAGAATAAAAATTTTTCTGAATCTGAATCCTTCCAGCATGGAGCTCTTCCACCTAACAAGTGACACATAAAGCTAAAAACAGGGCAACTACTTATTTTAGGATAGTATCAAGTCCCCTGACTTTCCCAGGTTTCCCAGATTGAAAATCACTTTTTTCCAAACTATAAATTTTTACTTCAAACTCGAGCTTTCATACTGTGGCTCGTTGTCTTGTAATTAGCGTCTCTGCTTCCAATGCAGACGGTCCAGGGTTCGATTCCCGCTATAGACACAAGTTTTTTAACTACTGATTTAGACTTAAGTCCATCAGTTCATAGGTTAGGAATTTGTAAATGGTGACTTTGGAGCCGTCCTAGCAATGAGGCACATAATAAATAAATTTGTTCTGAATTTGCCTTGTTGATTCTGGCGTTGATCCGCGGGTGATCGCACAGTCCATACCACTGATTGCTATATTTCCTATTAAAAAATATTGATCTTTGGTTGGTTATCGTTCACTCTTCGATTGCGTCGGGCCAAAAAGGTTGGCTTGGTTGCTTTTAATGTTCCCCAATAAAAATCAGTTATATGACTGAGTGGGTAGACTCTAATAAACATTTATAGATTTGAAAATCAAACTTCACAAAAGTTTTGAACCGAACCAAACTTAAAGGGATATCAAACAGTAATAATAGGTAAAATAGTAATAAGTCTGGACCGGCACCTCCACCATGAAAGTATGTAACTTCTGGACCGGCCCCTCCACCATCCAATTTTTTTGTTTCTAAATTTGTACCTGTAAACTGAGAACAATTTTTTGACATGCCAAATAATAGGTGCCCGCACACCACTACAAATTAGTAAAACGAACAAACCAACTTTTTTTTCACTCGAACATGTGAACAACAGTGAATTGTCCAATATCAAATTTGTAAGAAAATGTAACAAAAGTTGACTTTGGTTTGAAGAATGAGTGATGCCAAATACTAGGCCGCTTCGCGAACGCTTTTTTTAGTCGTGTTGATGGATGAGCTTTTTTGTAAGGTTTTAGTTTGCGTGGGATCTCTTTACTTTTGCAAGTGCTTTTTGAACGCATTGTAGGTGATTGTTGTCAAGTTTCTATTGTTACTTATTAATTGTTATTATATACCCAAAAAAATTATATTAGGCTAAAGCCTTTATTTCTATGGATTCTGACTAACTTTTCCAACTTTTTCTTTCAAAAGGTACTACATCACCATAACCTTAATGTCCATGTCAAATATGAACGTTGTAGCCCCACCCGTTTGGGCAGAATCGGCCCAAATGTCACAAAAATATCGCACTAAAAATCGAAAAAGTTACAAAAGTACGATATTCATGAGAAATATTTCTCAGATTGTACCCAAAAACGTGTCAGGTCTAAGTTCAGAGATTTCAAAGCTCCCCTCCATTTTTCATCGATCGCATATGCCGTTTGTCCGGTAGAGAGCGAACAAATGGCAAAAAAAAAAAAAAAAGCTAATTTTTGGGGGGTCAGTGAATTTGAAGTCTTTGCTTTGCTCATCCAAAAATATTTATTAAATAAACAAAATATTGCTTTGACCAACTATTTGACCGGTCAAAATATATTACTTGGTCAATTGACTGGCTTGCCATTTCTACTCATCGATATCATATCTGCATATCAAAATATTGATTTATTTGCCTAGCCCTATTTTCCATATCAACTCAATTAAATTGGCCTTTGGCCCTTTACCTTTCACTTTCACCCATCTCCAACCAATCAAGGTCACCCGCTTTCCCGATTGAAATATGAAAATATTTTTGAAAACCGGTTTTGGTTTTGGGAAACCCTGCCATGCAGTCACTAAAATGTTGTCGGAACTTATCATCCACAATCGTTCATTAGTTGGAATATTTCAATAGTGTGAGTATGCAGCATTGCATCAACTAAAAATAAATAAAAAGTTGTCTTCTCAGAAAACTACAGTTTTATAATTAAATATTTGGGAAATGTATTCGAGTGTACTCACAGACTTAATAGAAATGTTTAAGCTTTAGATTGCCTTTTAAAAACATTGACATTGTTTTATTCAACAGAAAATAGAGTAAAAAAATACAAATGTAAATATAATTTTATATTTTTTTTAGTAGTATTGCCCCGAGTATGATACAGCATTTTCAAGTCGTTGCCAACTTCTTGTTGTTTAACTTGTAAATGGTTTGTTTTCAAAATCATTTACAGGATATTGATCCTTGTACTGTAGAACATGGTTCTCCATGTAAGTCATTTGCTCCCTAAAACCAGAGAGAGTACAATTTACCCTCAACAATTTGTAATTAGCCAGACTAGAAATGGGCTGGGTAAAAAAACGTACCGATATCGCTGAATTAATTATTTGGTTTCAATATTGTGATAGGCCTTTAACTACACTTTGTTACTACATCAGTTAGTTGGTTAAAGGGGTGTTTTCACCATTGGTTTTGGGCATCATACAATCAACACTGCAGTGTATCATCAGATAATTAAAACAATATAAAATCAAGAAAATTAACTTTTAGCCCAAAATAATCTACTGTAGGCCTATTTGCTTATCAATATACATTTTTGTGAAATCAGACTGACTTAAAGTGAATTGAATTTTAATTTTTGTGTAGGTACTCTGGTGATACATTTCAAGTTATCTTTTAAAAATTTTCTCACGTCGATAGGCCTATAGGTAGATAGGCCCTACTGTATATTTTTTTAATTAAATAGTTTTAACTTTTAACTATTAATATTCTGGGTTAAAATTGTACTAATAAACATGTGCATAAAAGTACTAAACGGTCACTTGAAATTTATGAGTAGTAATTAAAATTCAATTAACTTTAAAGCAGTCTGAAATAAAATTGGCACAAACATAGATTATTAATCGATCGCTTGATGTCGATACTCGATACCCAGCCCAAGATTATAGAGGTCCTAATTTAAGATTCCACGACACTGTGCGTAGATTTTAAGATATCTGACGTTGGTTGGCCAAACAACCTGGGATTTGCCAACAAAGCTCTTATCCTCATGGTAGGAAGGTGTAGGCCTACTTAGTACTTACTTGAGGTTATCTGGCATTCCCAAGTAAACATCAGTGAACATTTCCCTCCAGTTTGGTTTCAAATGCTTCCCTGAATCCTGAACTGCTCTCAGCACCTAAACACCAAAAGTAGATGCACATTAGATTAATCCTGATTGTCAGTGGCGTGACTACCATCTGGAGCCACTTGTAAATATTACAGTTGGTGTTCGATTCAAAGTGTTTTGCTATGTGCAAATTAAAAATTAGCCTACAATGAATTGATAACCCATTGAAAATACTAGATTACATAAGTATTTCAGAGTCGTTTCTTGGATTTAAGTTTTAAAAAAACCGTCTGCAGGCCAAGAAATAGACGTTGACACAATAAGAGAGCACGAGTCTTTGAGATATCAAAATGGAAGTAATTACAAGACATTACCTAACAAAGGTCTAGGTCTCACTGTATCTGAATCCCTGATAACCCCCCCCCCCCCATACCAGTTGCATTGCTTCATGCTCCCTAAACTTTAACTTAAAATTATTGCTAGCAAATCCACCCTTCTTTCAGTCTATCATTCATACATTCATATCCTTACTAAAGAATAATAATACATATATTTTTACTCCAGACAATTTGTCCGCAGATTACCCTACTATACAAGATTATTACATATCCTATTCAGGGGGGCGCTGAATAAGAATGGAACAACGCCGAATGGATCGTATGTAGTGTACGTACCATGCTACTCTTTTGTGTTAGGAGCTGAAAAGGTTAGTAGGAAAATTGTAAGTACACTACACACGATCGATTCGGCGTTATTCCATTCGGCGTTATTCAGGCGACCCCCATTCAGTAGCCAGTCCACCCAACCCACAATTTCATATTTGTCTTAATCATCATCACTATCCATCGCCGTTTCCTGCTTCTGGTAGGGTCAGCTTAGGTTTCGCAACCAAATTCTTCCACTTCTTTCTATCCTCCCACAATTGTGTCTCTGCTACTACATGCTCCCAGCTCTTCCGTGGTCTCCCCCTTCTTCTTCCTCCTTCAATCCTTTTCTCATACATTCTCCTGGGCATCTCTCTTCCGTCATTCGTTTCACATGCCCAAACCATCTCAGCTGTGTCCTTCCCATCCTGTCACCTAACTTCTCCACCCCAAGCATCTCTCTGATGTTTGTATTTCTAATTCTATCTCTTCTTGTTTTGCCCACTGTGCTCCTCAGAAATCTCATCTTCGCCGCCTGTATTTGAATTTCTTCTCTGTCGCCCATAGTCCAGGTTTCTGCCGCATATGTGAGGATCAGTATGAAGTAGGTCTTGTATAGTGTCATCTTGCACTGTATGGGTATTTCCCTATCCCACACCAGGCCTTTTACACACTGGTAGAAGTTACTGGCCTTTTGAATTCTGTTGGTAATTTCCTTTTTTATCTTCCCGCTTGCCATTATTTCACTTCCTAGGTAGCCAAAACTCCCCACCACCTCCAGGGTTTCTTCTCCAATCTTGATCTCTGCATGATAGTTCCTTACATCTCCTTCTCCTGGTATAGTCACAACCTTGCTCTTGATAACTCTGATCTTCATGCCGGCCTCTTCAATGTACCTCTTCCAGAGGTCCGTGTACCTCTGAAGTATCTCTTCATACTCCGACCATGCCACGAAATCATCGGCAAACAGCATAACCTCAGGGTACCTCCTCAGTTTCCTCCATCTTTACCTTGTTGTGGATGTCATCCATCACTATTATAAATATCAGTGGTGACAGCACACTTCCCTGCCTCAGCCCTTGTGTTATTTGGAACCACCCTGACAGCCCAAACTGTGTTTTTACACAGCTTTCACATTATGTAGGCTACATACTTCTAACCCTGTCTATCAGTGCTTTGTCCACTCCTTTTCTTTCCAAGCTTTCACATACCCTACATTCCTTGGCACACTATCATACGCCTTTTTGATGTCTAGGAAGATACTCATTTCCCTACCCAGCTCCCAACTTTTTTCCATAGCTTGTCAAAGTACAAATATCGGGTCTATAGTCGATCTTAATAATGCTACTTAAAAAAATTTAATACCATAGTATGTAACTAATAACTAATAAAATAAGTAATTATTTACTAAAAACCTAAGTTTAGGGATTAAGTTAATTACCTGATTCTTTGACTGTTTCTTCAATTTAAGCTCCTTTTCCTCATCCCACCATCCTTTTAGCTCCATGTATTTTCGAAGCTTAATAATGGGTTGGTTGTTCCATTTCTTTACTTCATTCATTGGTCTGTAAGCGCTACTGTCATCTGAGGTACTGTGGTGACCAACTCTATGACAAACAGATGCATACCAAATGAAAACATATTGAATTATCGATATTCGATATATATGTTGCTAGTCAACATAACATGGCTTTTCTAACCTTAATTGGATGAGCGTAGCGAGCGAAGCGAAGATTCCATTTCACTACACTGGAGAAAAAAATCCGGAATGTTTTTTTTTCTTTTTGTATTTTTGTCTGTCTGTTAACAAGATTCCGGCTAAACCGATACTCCGATTGCGATGAAATTTTATGGAGGCTTTTGAAATCTCTGAACTTAGAACTGCCACGTTTTTTAGCGCAATCGGAAAAATTATTTCTCATAAAAATTGCAATTTTAGGCCTACGATTTTTTTCAATTTTTTTACAAATTTCTTCGACGAATAACACCTACATGCTTTGTCCGATTGTAATGGTTTTTTCACAGAACCTTAATTTTATGAATTGGTATATTCATGTGAAATTTGAGCGTTATCTAAATTTATTTTTTACGAAAATCACAATTTTACGACTTTTTTTTATTTTTAAAATTTCTTCGGCTTATAACACCTAGGCCTACATGCTTTATCCTATTGTAATGATTTTTTGATAGAACCTTAATTTCATAAATTTATATATTCGTGTAAAATTTTAGCGCAATCGAAAAATAATTTCTCGTGGTAATCGCAATTTTACGATTTTTTTTCGATGTTTTAAATTTCTTCGACCTATACCACCTACATGCTTTATCCGATTGTAATGATTTTTTCACACAAACATAATTTTATGAATTAATATATTCGTGTGAAATTTGAGCGAAATCAAAAAAAAAATTCTCATGAAAATCTCTATTTTGCGCCTTTTTTTGTTTAAAAAAATTACGCTCATCCAACAACGCGGCGGGACTTAAGCGTTTTCCTAGTTAGTAATTACATTTTCAGGGAACCTCCATTACCTGTAATCAAATTACTAATGCTTCTCATGAAAATCACACTATTACCGGCTGCTTATAACATATGGTTTTGTTTTTTAAGCATTGCACTTATAAGCAAATTAAAGCAATGTGCACTAAAACCATTTGTTGGAAATTTCAATTTCTATAACTTCCATAGTCTATAGAGATTCACACAAACTTGGCACAACTTTAAAAACAAAAATGGGGCTATGTACGGTTAAAATAGAAAAATTAAACAAAATGTTTTTTGGTTAGGCCCTACAGTAGTTTAATTTAAGGGCATGTCAATCGTCAGGTTTGGTCGGAACCAGCCACGGGAAGCAGTTGGTTAGGATGGTTCTCATGTCGTGGTCATCATGGTCTTTGTCATTGTTCCTGTTGCCATCATCATTGGGGAGGGGTCCCCAACAATGACTGCAAAAGCTTGCCTCTCTAATTTTGTGGAGTAATATACTCCTCTATTTACTAGTTGAAGTTTGAGATGGACTTTGCCTCTTTCGACCAGTAGAGCCATGCTCTGGCCCAAATTCTAACCTGGGCCCAGATGGGATTTAACCAAATGAAGAAACAAGATGAGATGCTTAAAAATGCTCATCCATCAACACAACAGTTTTATAGTGTTTTAAAACTTGTATTTGGATGAGCGTAGCGAGCGAAGCGAAGATTCCATTTCACTACACTGGAGAAAAAAAATCCGTAATGTTTTTTTTTCTTTCTGTATTATTATGTGTTTGTCAGCACGATTCCGGCTAAACCGATACTCCAATTGCAATGAAATTTTCTGGAGACTTTCGAAATCGCTGAACTTAGAACTGCCACGTTTTTGAGCGCAATCGAAAAATTATTTCTCATGAAAAAAGCAATTTTACGATTTTTTGTTGATTTTTTAAAAATTTCTTCGACTTATAACACCTACATTCTTTATCCGATTTTAATGAGTTTTTCACAGAACCACAATTTTATGAATTAAGATATCCGTGTGAAATTTGAGCGCAATTAAAAAATTATTTCTCATGAAAATCGAAATTTTACGTTTTTTTTTTTTTAAAACAATTCTTTGACTTATAACACCTACATGCTTTAACCGATTGTAATAATTTTTTCACAGAACCTTAATTTTATGAATTAATATATTCGTGTGAAATTTGAGCGCAATCGAATAATTATTTTTTATGAAAATCGCAATTTTACGATTTTTTTCTTTTTTTAAATTACGATTAATTAAAAAAATTAAAAGTTAAAGTTTATTTTTTATTTAATTTAAATTAATTTAAAAAAATCTTCAACTTAGCAATGATTTTTTCACAGAACAACAGAAAATCCGCATAACACATGGCAGCTCAATGCACCAATTACGCTCATCCAACAAGGCGGCGGGACTTAAGCGTTTTCCTAGTTGTACCGCATGACACAAAAATGGTGCATGAAACTATATATCAATCATGACCAACTCAATGCGCTAGCCATAATTAACGATAGAAAAGACAACGATAAACACAAAAGACTTCAATTCAAAAGTTTTAGAAAAGTTTGCCTATAAGAAGAAGTGAATGGAATTTATGTATTGTCACTCATAGGATAGCAGAGAACACTCTATAAACATAAAGGTAAAGAAATAAACATAAGCCTTCATGCTTGAACTAGAGTAGGCCTATTGTGGTATTTCACTGATAAATACATGTTTACGTAATTAAATAGGTACAGTATGTGATTGCTATTTCTTTTTATAAGTCAAGCACGTTTGTTTTGCCTAGATATAGAGCGCTCCATCTTCTCATGTCCACTCTGGCGGCGAACGCTGGAAACGCGCTAGTGAGGATAGAATCTAAACATGCTATCCTCGCGCGTAAGAAATTAACTAATTGAGATAAGTATTGTGATGTTTTATCGCGCACACAACAAACAGCACCTACATGGAATCTAGTCTTCAACATCATATTTTAACAGAAACATAATTCATTCCGTGAAAAAAATGCATTGGAGACACTGAAAACGTAATCAAACGCCGACTGGTTAACCAACTATACCTACTGTTATTTTGTTAGTTACACATTTCGTACGTTGAATATTATCTGTCCACAATCCACCTACCCACTTGCCATTAGTGTATATTTGCTGAAGCCACTTATTGGAAGATAAGTGACTGAACACATGCACTGATTCGTTATTTCGTGTAAGGAATCTACAAGAATTTACGGAAACAAAACACATTCACACATTTAGTGAGATCTTAATAAAGATTGGTCTTCATATTAATATATTAAATTCATACCTAGTTGATAAGACTAATTCATTTTTGGCTTAAAACAATCAGTAGCCCTAGATTATATCACAATAAATGGGCTAAGTCCAGATTTACAAAACCCAACCTTGGCCGGGGATCGAACCCATGCCTCCCAAAAGACCACCGAGACCGCGGTAGTGTATTTGTTGCTGAATTATTGGTGCATTTTGATATTATAATATAGTGAATATCAAATTCTTGTTAAATCACCACTCCCACAGTTATATAGTCCGCGCCCGGCCAGAGGGAGACCATGGGTTCAATTCCTGTTTTTGTTTATAGTATTTATATTGGTTTTTTCGTAATCACAATAAAACAATCAAATCCCCTCAAGAGTGGGTGAATAAGGTTTAAAATTTAAATATTGCATTTTAATACCTGGGCTACCATGATTCCGAGAAAATTAAGCACAAGACCATGTTGACTTGTTATTACCAATGTTCTTTTATATTGGTGTTTTGTCCAGTAATTTTTTATTTTGCATTCTAATAATTTAGGAACGCATAATGTTTATTGTTTACTGCTTTATTGTCTTCACTCTTCACAAAGCTTGAGTGGCTTTATTGTTGTTGCTTGAATTGAAACGCTGTGTGCTACTCTAATATTGCATTACATTCCATATTAAGCCTATTATAGATTATAGAACATAACAAAATATTTTGCTTTGATATTAATAAATTTAGTCATTATATTGATATTATTTCAAAGTATGTTGGACTCTGTAACGTTGTACTCTGGAATAATACTACGGCCACAAAAATAAGCGGTTTATATCAATGTCTACGTTCACAGGCGCCCGACAGACTATATCCGTAGGTATTTTTATTATAAATGCTGATATAAATCTATATAAATACTAGAAATACTTTTAAATAAATAAATACTAGATTTTGAATTCATAATGAGCCACATGATACCTATTCTATTCCCCCAAAACCTTATATATTTACACTGTGCTTGTGTAGGATCATTTGGGTGTTTACAAAGGTATCCTCACTCGGCGGCCATGACGGTGCTACGCCCCCGCGACACTAGCGCATTCTCTAGGTGATTTGAGTCCTCTATACATGTATGTAAGCCTACCAAGAAAATTCAAAATTTCTAAAAAAAAAAAAAAAAATAAAATAAATAAAAGTACCTTCTCTTCTGTCAATATTGAATAGGCCCTACAGCTTAAAGGAACTAAACTAAATAAAATTGAATTGAAAAACAATTCACATACAAAGACATTAGGCCTATATTTATTAAGAAAGTTATTTTGATTTTGTTTTGGTGTTTTTTTTCTGTCTGTTTGTTTGTTCGCTCTCTACCGGGCAAACGGCATATGCGATCTTGATGAAAATTTGACCGGACCTTCGTTTTCTCTGAACTTAGAGGTGTATTGTTTTTAAGTACAATCGAAGAAATATTTCTCATGAATACCGTACTTTTACGATTTTTTTTTTTGATTTTTAGTGCGATATTTTTGTCACATTTGGGCCGATTCTGACCAAACGGGTGGGGCTACAACGTTCATATTTCACATGGACATTAAGATTATGGTGATGTAGTACCTTTTGAAAGAAAAAGTTGAAAAAGTTAGTCAGAATCCACAGAAATAAAGGTTTTAATATGAGTTTTTTGAAGTTTATAATACCAATTAACAAGTAACAATAGAAACTTGACAACAATCACCTACAATGCATTCAAAAAGCACTTGCAAAGGAAAAGTGCGAACAAACGCACAAAACGCAAACAAAAAAACTTACAAAAAAACGCTCATCCATCAACGCGGCGGGACTTTAGCGTTTTCCTAGTATAAATAACATGGGTAGGTATGCGTCCAATTGCATCCGAAGAAAAAAACACACACATATTAAAGTACAGCTCCACCTCCAGGACCTCCACAGGCCGCCACCACTGCATAAACTTTTACAGTATCAAAAATAGATTTTCCTATCACCGGGCATCCCTAATTAACACATACATATTTATAAACAATGTCAGCTCACAGGACTGGTCTATAACATTTGAAGTCAAATCGTGGACTTAAATGAAGAATGTTCCACTGAACGACAGGCTAGCATACCTGTAGGTCATGGCTTCAATTAAGACTGGTTTATTTTCTTTCAGTGCATATTCTCTTGCTGCCTTTGTTGCATTATACATAGCCCATATATCATTGCCATCCACTCGAATTGTTGACATCCCATAGCCAGATGCCCGGCCTGCTATTCCGTCTCCACGATATTGTTCAGAAGTGGGCGTGGAGATGGCAAATCCATTATTACGACTGGAAATTAAAGAAATGTCATAAACTAGCCTCCAAAATGCACTACCTATATTTTAAAATAGGGGTAGTTGCAAAGCTAATATTATAGGCAGAACAAAAATCTATGAACATATTTTTATATTTGCACTTTCTTTGTCTCCAACACATAAGTTATATATAACACACAGGGCCTAATATAAAAGGTATTTTGGAGTACAGTACCGGTATATGGAAATCAATTACATCTACGAGAGTGTTTCCCAATCAATGAAATTGATTAATTTAGGCTAAGTATGTTGGATGCTAATAAAAACAAACAGACAAGAGGACACTGGACATATAAGCGTTATGAAATGTTCAATTTAGTACATCCAAGAAACAAATTAATAAATGTCCCAACCATATTCTCTTAACTTTAAATTTCAGGATACCCCCTACCAGTAATAAAGTCAACCCACTCCTACAAAAGACATTCAAATAGGCCATATGCAACTCTCACCACTGCAACCACTCACTAAATAAATAAATAAATAAATAAATAAATAAATAAATAGGCCTAATAAATTTGTATTTAGAGTCGACCCACTCAGTTATATAACTGATTTTTAGTGGGGGACAGTAAACCAAAGCGACCAAGCCAACCCGCAGGCCCTGACGCAATCGACGATTGAGTGATGATAACCAACCAAAGATCGATATTTTTTAATAGGAAATAGGCCTACTATAGCAATCAGTGGTAAGGACAGTGCAAACACCCGCGGATCAACGCCAGAATCAACAAGGCCAATTCAGAACAATTTTAAATTTATAATGTACCTCGTTGCTAGGACGGCTCCAAAGTCACCGTTTACAAAATATTCCTAAGACAAGAACTGATGGACTAAGTCCAAATCAGAAGTTAAAAAACTTCTGACTTTGACAGGAATCGAACCCTGGACCTTCTGCATTGGAAGCAGATAAGCTAACCACAAGATCAACGAGCATTAATTAAGTAAACACTTACCAAATGAATAGTACTGGACAGTCAAGTGTGGCAGCAAAATTAAATGCACCATGTGTATCCCCTTCACTTGCAGCGCCATCACCGAAGAACGTCACTACACATCGCCCATTATTAGCGCGCTTGAATGCGTACGCGGCACCCACAGCTGAGGTAGACAAATTAAAATAGTCAGCTTTTGCATCCAATACTTTTTAATCTGGTTAAACGTGCTAGGTAGTTCTTAAGAGGGAATAGGAGGACACATTTGGCAGTTGGCACATAGCTATTTGCTCCGCCAAGAAGAATTCAAAACCAAAGTACGTATATGCAATTTTGTAAATTTGTCAATAATGAATAAAGCATTCACAGACAGTCCTACAGTCATAGATTTCCAAAATTTTATCAAAATCAGCCAAAAAAATAATTATCCTTTTAACAAAACCGTAAATCGTAAAAATCAATTTTATTTTTGTTTCATCATTATCTGTTGCCACGTCCAACTCTGCGTCGGGTCAGCATTGAAGATAGGCGTCTCCATCTTCTTCTGTCCTGCCACCACTCCTCTCCTTCCACTACATTCCAGTCTCCTCCTTGCTGTTCCACATCTTTTCTCACACCATTCTGCCATTGTTGTCGTGGTCTGCCCCTTGGATCTCCTACCCCCTGGAATCATCCTTCTCGGTAATCTCGCTCTTTCCATCCTTTTGACATGTCCGAACCACTTTAATCTTCTCTCTACAATTCACTCCATTAAATTTCTCATGTCTACTTGATATCAGATATTCTCATTCCATATTTGGTCCTATCTAGACTTACCCACAATGCTTCTCAAAAACTTCATATCTAATAATTTTAAAAGCGATTTTAGATAAGTGACAACTGAGCCGAGCGAACAGTAATTTGCCTAAAATGCAATAATAGAAAATCACCTAATAATAATAATAATAATAATAATAATAATAATAATAATAATAATAATAATAATAATAATAATAATAATAATAATAATAATAATAGCAGTTTCCTAAAGGTTTGTTCTGTGGTCCCGGTAGCTTAATTGGTAGAGCTATGGCACGTTAAGCCGGAGGTTCTGGGTTCGAACCCCAGTCGGGGCAAACTTTTTCGACAACTGCTATGAATCAATAACTATGTCCTTAAAGCGGGCTTATGCTTAAAAACCATATATTCAATAATAATAATAATAATAATAATAATAATAATAATAATAATAATAATAATAATATTGACATTGTTAAATCAGTTAGATGGATTCACAAAGGAGATTTGTTTGCTGAAACCGAAGGATTTATGTTCGCCATCCAAGATCAGGTTATAAATACTAACAACTATAAAAAATTCATCATCAAATCCAATGACAATGATATGTGTAGAAAATGCAAAAAGTTTACCGAGACAATAGACCATGTTATAGCTGGGTGTCCTTCAATTGCCAACACGTGGTATCTCAGTAGGCATAATCAGGTAGCAAAGATAGTTTATCAACATCTAGGAATGAACGCACATCTACTAGTCAATCCACCTCCTTATTACAAGTATTCTCCTGCACCTGTGATCGAAAATGCAGACTTTATAATGTATTGGGATAAACAGGTTATAACAGACAAAACCATAGACCACAACAAACCGGACATCATTTTATGCGATAAATCTAACAGAATTACATATCTAATCGACATTGCGATCCCCATGAGTAAAAATATTGAGAACACCGAGAACACTAAGGTGGAAAAATATCAAAATTTAAGTCAAGAAATAACAAGAATTTGGAAAATGAAAACTGTTACTGTCGTGCCTATCGTGATCTCAGCCACTGGAGTCATACCATCTTCCCTCTCTGCCAGCCTACAATGCCTGGGTCTGTCTGCAAATCTCTACATCAGCATGCAGAAAGCAGTCATCCTTCAAACCTGTCACATAGTCAGAAGATTTTTGCAGTAATCAATCTCTCTCTCTCTCTCTCTCTCTCTCTAAATTATGATCTGCAAATCATCATGACATTTTTTAAAGCTAATAAATTGAAATGTCACCCAGATAAAACAAATTGCATACTGATAACTAGCTCAGCTGTAATGAGAGACCAACTACTGAAAAATAATGATCAAAATAAAAGTAAACATTGAAGGAAAAAATTTTGTTTTTCAAGACCTTTTAAGTACTTAGGAGTCATGGTAGACTATTTACTTAATTTCAAAGAACATATCAGTTACATCTCCAAGAAACTTGCTACAAAAATTGGGTTTATGCGAAGAAATTGTTGGAAATTGTCAAAGTGGGTGCGTCGACTAGTTTATAACACCATTGTAGCTCCACATTTCCACTATTGTCCTACCATTCTTATGGACATAAATAAAAGTGACCTTGATATTCTCCAAAAACTTCAAAACAAAGGCATGAGGGCAACTCTTCAATGTCACAGACTAACACACAGAATGGACATGCTCGAGCAACTTCAGTGGCTTAGCGTTGAACAATTAATCAACTACAAAGTTTTATGTTTCATTCATGAAGTGATGTGCAACCAAGAGTACTCATACTTCTCAGAATTCTACAAACACAATAATGATTTGCATGATCATCATACTAGATCTGCTCAAGATTTTTACATGCCTAATCAAAATAAGTGTTGTGGGCAAAAATCCCTGTTTGTAAATGGATTAAAAAAATTCAATGAGTTACCTAAGAATCTAAAAATGTTGGTGGGTAAAAAAACAAACTTCAAAAGTGCTATACAACAATGGGTGCAAATTAAGTTTCCACTTGTCTAAAGAAGAAATATCAAGTTATGTACAACCAGAAAAAAATAGCAGAGTCTAGCTGCTAAAAAGAAGATTATACTACTACTACTAAAGATTTTGCCATACAATTGCTTGTTTTATGGATAGAAACTTTTATTGATTTTGTTATCTCACTCATCTTTATTGTTATTTTGTTAATTTGATTAATTTGTCTACAATAATGTGTACTATACTTATGTTTTCACGCTGTTATAATGTAAACTTTTGTTGAGCTTGGGCCTCACCCCGCCTTGTATATACCAGGACGAAAATGTAGGCCTACCTGAGATTGTTTGAACAATAAAGAACCACTATAATAATAATAATAATAATGATAATAATAATAATAATAATAATAATAATTTCAAAATTTAAGGCTTTTGCGGCCCAGTAAATAATTAAATTAACACAATTAATTGGTCGGGACATTTCGCCGCGTCGAATCTGCTTTTATTGCTTTTGACGTTTCAGCCCAACAGTGTGGGCTATCCTCAGAAAACAAGAAATAAAATTACAAAACTTACAAAAATATAAGCCAAGATATATAAAGTGAATGATAAATGAATGATGATATAAAATGAATGAACTTGTGTGTGAAAATATGTTCATGTTCAGCTGACATGGAAAGGTGTGAAAATATGAGAGATATGAATGAACCAAGTGATAATGAAACAGATGGCGAAGAGGACGATGAAGAACTGTCACTGCGAGAATAATAATTATAATCTTAAGTTTGTTACCAGTAGTTCAATTTTATGTGTAAAATATATTAATATCTATTGAACTTATATTTTGTTGGATGTCATTTTACTATATAATAATGCCATGTCATAAATTTGTACTCTACAGTAAAATAATAACTAAGATATTGGCAATGGCAACATAAAATTAATGTATTATTTGAAGAAATCGGTAGGACACTGGTCGACAAGTCAAATCAAGGTCTATATTGGTATTTTTAGTGATAACCATGACCATGAAACAATACTTTTATCCATATTGTGACGTTAAGTACCTTTAATCTGATATCCCACATGACTATGTGAGGAATTTTAAGAAATAATTAATTCCGCCATTTTGAATCCAATTCAATTTACTGATTTATTGAAATAGGCCTATGTTAGTTGAATATAGTGTTAGAAAGCTAAAAATAATTAAAACAATTTAGAATTGCAATAAAAAATGAGAAAAATATTTGTTTATATTTACAAAATTTTGACATTTTAACCCCCACCATCCCAGTCGCAGGTCCGAGATCCCCACCATCACTTTTCTGAATCAGTACTTCACAAGGTAAAAAATGATACCACTCTCAATACTCTATCACAAAATTGCACACGGGACCCACAAATATCATGATAAGAGAACATACTATATCCTCCCACTGTTGCACGTATCGGACCGAATATTTTAGTAGCGTACGGTACCTTTCATGTTTATATATAACTCACCGAAAATTCGAAAACGTATTTTAAAAAAGGAAAAGAAAAGAAGACTGGCCTAGCAATAGGGCAATGTAGAAGAAGAAATACTTAAAATGTGCACTTTGCCACATCACTACCTACCCTGTGGAATTTGAGTGCTAAGAGGTGAAGAAATGGTAACAAAATGTAGCTTTGAAGAACCATAATGAACAGGCATCTGTCGACCTTTCCCTTCTTCTTTGCAGTTTCCGTAGCATTGGTCCATGAACTGGTCTAGAGTGAAACCTCTCCACATTAGCACCCCTGCTTCGCGATACTGTCCGTAGATTAGGTCGTTGTCAGCCAGAGCGGCTGCCGAGCCAACAGCCGTAGCTTCCTCTCCGTAACTCGTCATGTAGAATGATATCCGACCCTGTCGTTGAGACTCGTACAATATTCCATCCATGGTGTTTAACATTGACATTGATCGGTACATCTTTTCAACAACTTCTTGAGATAATTGCGGATCATCTGATGGATGAATTACTGCACCATTGTGATCCATTACTCTGTAAACCGGGATTGAAACCTGAGAGTCTGCATGAATCAGCTTCAACGTTTCAGTCCATTGAGCACGTGCACCAGGAAACCCTGGCTTATCTTCGGATTGGTTGGCGGTTGGGGTTGACACTGCAGTAGATGTCCTTATATGCTGTAAAAGAGAGAGAAAGATAAAAGTAGGCCTACCCCCCTCCCCCTCAAGTATAGGGGGTTTGGGGGGCTTAGCCGCCCCAAAAATCGAAAATTTAGAAAATCAGGTTTTTAGAGTGCGTTTGGTGCGTTTTAGAAAAAAGTTGTGGACTGAACGCAATATCAAAATAATGTAGGTAGTTTTTGTGTTTTGTGGATGCTAAAAGTTCCTAAATATCCGCTAGATTTAACCTTCAAACCGCTAGATTCACAAAACGGTCATTTTAGCAACGAAAACAAGTAGGCTACAATATTTTCCAAAGAGGGTGAAAAAGTTTTTTTTTTTTTTACAGCATGATTTTGCAAAATTTGACTAATAGGAAGCAAGTATCAGTGTTTAGCCTTATATTCAAGGAAAACTGCGTTGACCCTCCTTTTACAGGATGCCTACGCATTGGTTACCTAATAGTGTTTTTACATCGAAAAGTACACTGACCAACATACTGCACATCTGTATCAGTCCTGCAAGCGCATATCCTCTCAAGGCCCGACTGCGAACCAACATACAAATCCTGAACAGAAGTCGGAACCCTTCGAATCACCATACATTCACAAATCTAGTTCTTGACCTCGTGAGTTGCCCACACGTTTTTCGTAGGGTCTGCCTATTTGATTACAGTTACAAACATAAACCTTAACAACCTTTGAAACAATTATGTTCATGCCCTTTCAAAAACGGCAAAGTGACATTTAAAAAATGAAGGAATATAGTGCATGTAGGCCTAGTCAATTTATTGCGCCCCCGGGATCATAGCTGGATTCAATACCAGTTGGCCCCTTGTGTTTTGGACGCTAGATATTTATAATGGTTAAGAGCATGTTTGATTTCAAGTTTGTACAAATTACCACGCCTTAGTAATTACGTGTTTTGATTAATATCTAAAATTTTGATTTTCTCCGGTCTATGTAAACCGATTTTGGTTTTGAAAGCAAAAGGCACTTGGTTCCCCCAAATTTAGCCGGGCTTGTGTTTTGGACGCTATAATGGTTAAGAGCATGTTTAACTTCAAGTTTGTACAAATTACCACGCCTTAGTAATTACGTGTTTTGATTGTTATCCAAAATTTTGATTTTTTCCGGTCCCTGTTACCCGATTTTGGTTTTGAAAGCATAAGTATCTGCGTCTGAGGTACATCTAAGTATGGTCCAAGTTTCATAGTTTCTAAGCTGTAGGCCCTACCGTTTTCTCTGTAGGCTCTTATTCCTCTCCGTTGGAATAGTTAGAATAGCCAGACGGAAGGTTTTCGACTATGTTGAGGCACTTTTTAACACATTTTTTTTTTGTAGGTCATGGACCACATATCAGGTCATATACCGAGTTTCAAGATTGTAAATCTTTCGGGGCAGCGTGTGCAGATAGCTGAAAACCCCCCGACTCGGGTAGGAGTATACAGGTCGAGTTAATCGTTAAGCAGTCGCGTGCGCTTGGCTGCGGGCGAAGGACCGTAACGTAACAAAGATGTTATCGCCATTAAAAGAGACATTTTGAACAAATTTTAGCAAAATTACTGCAACCATGGTAAAAAATCAAAAAGGCCTACTAATTTTTAACTTTGTAGGCCTAGGCCTAGGCCTACATGACTTGAATGTCATGGCTCCGCTTTCTTCTTTCTTTCTTTCTATTGCATAATGGCGACCCCTCGCACAATATGTGTCCGCTGTCCGGGGTATATTACAGGTCTTAAAACTAAGTTATACATATTATACTATCTCACAAGGCAGTATAAAACTAACATCATAAAATCCATTAATAAATACATTAAATATGAGCATGACCCTAATGATGTATAAAATAAATATATATATTAAAAACAATGAAGGACATAGGCCTTGTATATTGTCCAAGTCAGTACATGTTACTCGATTTCAATTCGACCTTCTTTAAAAGCTACAATTGAATAAAATGCATTTTGCACCAGGTAGGCCTAGGTATATATTTTTTGTGTGAGCTGTTTTGTGTTATCTATCTGTTTTATATTGTTTGGTAAACTGTTGAAAAGAGTTATTACCGCTATATGTGAGCCTTTTTGGCATCTCGCTGTGTTGCTGTGGGGTATAGGCTATGTAAATTACCTTTTTGCCTCGTATTATGTTGGTGAATATTTTCGTTTGTTGTTATATTTTTATCATTTTTGTTTACAATATTATGTTCAAGGAGCTCAAATACATAGATGCACGGTACAGTAAGTATTTCCATTTTTTTTTTAATGTTTGTATACATGATTGTCTATATGAAAGGCCTCCCAGGATGCGAACTGCTCTTTTTTGTAGTTTAAATATTTCATTAATGTGTGTAGTGCTACCCCATATTTGTATCCCATACCCTACCCCCATACCCCATATGAATATATATGAACTAATGATTCGAAATATGCATGGTAAGCAATTTTTGCTGTTTGAACACCCGTGGCATCTCTTATCACTCTCAGTGCAAAGCATGCAGAGCTCAATTTGGGGGTCAGTTTATTTAACTGTGCTTCCCAATTTAAATTTTCATCTACTGTAACTCCAAGGAAACCCGTGTTTGTGAGTCGTGCTATTTTGAAATTTTTATCCATCTCGAGTTCTGGGAGTTTGTCAATTTGTTTCTGGTATAGATGGAACTGGATGAAATTTGTTTTTAATATATTCATTCCTAGTTTATTTGTTGTAAGCCAATGTTGGATTAAATTTGCTGCAAGTTTGGACTCCCTAACTAGGTTTAAAAAACACTTTGCTATGATAAGAGCAGTGATATCGTCAGCAAAAAGGATCACTTTGATATGTTCCATAAATTTTTGGAGATCATTTATGTATCACGGAACTTGGTATGCCAAAAATTGGCTGCGGCCGAGATAAACTGAGATGGAGCCAGGTGAAGAAATTAATTGAGTCGGTATTTGTGGACTCTGGGATCAGTGTTATTGTTTGCCTTTTTAATCCAATTAACAATAAGAGAGAGGCAGGGGAGACATCTATTATTGAGGATACAAAGGATTCAGAACCTGGAACGAGCAATGTTACAGTGTGGGGTGACTCGATGATATACAACACAGGAAGGATCATGGAGAAAGGAGGCTACAAATGGAATGTCAAATGCCGCCCAGGAATCCGAATGGACCAACTCAAAAATGCCATAAAAGACGAACACATAGATGCAGAAGAAGTCAATAAGACGGAAGCAGTAATAGTACACGTGGGTACAAACAGTGTCAAAGGTTGGATGCGAAATGGTGAGACAGTGACTGATACTATAGACTTAATAAAAACTCTAAAACATAAGTACATCAAGGCAAGATTAGTGATTATGGGAATTATACACAGGAAAGATGTTAATTGTAAGATTATAAACTCGTTAAATGACGAGATTGAGTGGGTGGTAAATGAGTTTGGAGGCATATTTGTGGACCCAAATATATGGGTACTAAACGACTGCATTGGCCGATATGGTCTCCACCTAAACTATAAAGGCAATGAAATATTATCTAAAACATTCATAGGAATAACAAAAGAGTCATGTTTAGATGGCATGGTAAGCCTAATAGAGGAAGTAATTTCGGAAAACTAAACTCTAAGGGTGGGGGGGTTAATAGAAAAAAAACATGGGAGAGCTAGGACTAGAAATATAATTAGAAACGCAAATGCATGTTCAGAAAACAATATGACAATCATGTATCTAAACATACAGAGTTTATACAAAAATATTGAGCAAATCCGAAATATAGTACATACTAAAATGCCAATAATAGTCGGTATTGCTGAGACCCACCTAACGGAGGATATTGAGGACTGGGAGGTTGACGTAAAAGGGTATCAGTTGATAAGAATAGATTCAAACAGTAGGCACACAGGAGGGGTGGCTATGTATGTACAAGAAGGGGTAAAATATAAAGTCACACATACAGAGGTAGTAAAAAACAAGTGGTGGACCTTGAGTATCAAGTTAGTAAATTGTAGTCTTCATAATTATAATGTTACTTATGTATCCCCTAAAATGAAAAAGACTGAGGTTATTAATAAACTCAGGGAACTGATTGAAATCACAGATGGTTTAAACGCAAGAAATAAAATTCTGATAAGCGGAGATTTTAATATTGACCTAAGTAAAAACTCTGTCTACGCAAAACAAGTAAAACTGTTATTAGAAGAACTTAATATGATACAACTAGTTAATGATTTTACTAGAGTAGCACAGTATACAGTTAAAGACTCAAATCTAGTTAAAATAACAAGAACTATTATTGACTATGCATTAAGCAGTTATTATGATAAACACATATTTAATGTGGAATTATTAGAGGAGACAATATCGGACCATAAAATAGTAAATATAAAACTAAACATGGGAAAACAAATAATGACAGATATGAAGCAAAGAGAAAAGACACAGGTAATCACATATATAGATAGTAAAAATCTTCTAAATAATAAAGAAACTAAAGAGTTTTTTTGGGAAGACCTAAATAGAAAAAGCTGGAATTCTAATATAAATGGTAATTTGAGTTGTAATTACAATAACAATACTGTACAGGATATGATAGAAGAAATAATTAATAATATTAGCAGTTCTGTAGAAAAACATACATCAACAAAGTCAATCAAAATAAAAAACATACACTTGGAAAAAAGATGGTTTGATGCAGAAATAAAAAAAACTGCAAAAAGAAAGAAACTACTATTATAGAGTAGCGAGACGGAGTAATGATATAATGGAATGGCAGAAATATAAAGAAAAACAAAATAAGGTTATAAGCAAAATTCGCGAAAAAAAATATAGTTATTACGCTAAGAAGTTGGATGAAAAGAAGGGTCAGCCAAAAGAGGTGTGGAAGTTACTAAAAACCTTTTATAAATGTAAAACCAATGAAACAAGAAAAGAAATATATTTTAAAAATAAGATATTTTCGGGGGATAAAAATATAGCAGAAGAATTTAATGAATATTTTACTCAAAGTATAGAAAGTTTAGTAAATCAAACAAACTGTGACATTGATAAAACTGTGGTGCTAAGAAATGTAAAAAGTAACACACAAAACAAGCTAGAAAATTTTAAGGAAGTAAGTGAGAAACAAGTTAAAGAATTAGTAATGGAATTAAAAGATACAGCATCAGGTGAGGATATGATCTCAGATAAAATTCTGAAATTAGTCACAGGTAATAGGGATATGCTAGTTATTTTAACAAACTTTATAAATGTATCACTAAGGACAGGGGATGTAGCTGATAAACTAAAGACTTCAATCATCATACCAATACCTAAAGTGCCAAAAACAATAATTGGTGAAAACTATAGGCCAATAAATACTCTACATGTAATAGATAAGTTGTTGGAGAAGATTGTTAAGAAGCAAATTGTAGATTTTATTGAAGATAATGGTATATTAATTGAGGAGCAATCAGGTTTTCGCAGCAAGTACGGATGTGAACATGCGGTTCAGTATTCGGCTCCAAAAAGCACACTAGCGCGGCCCTGTTGGCGGAACGTAGAACCCTAGCAGTAGTGATAACTCAGGTAGACACAGCGGCAAATAACGTGGAAGAACGTGTAGATGTAACTAAAAAGTTGAGTTTTCGGCGTGATACGTTTTGTTTACGGATGTTGAACGTTAGAAATAAAATAAAGACATATTTGTGCTATGGTTATCACAAGAAAACAAATTTTTAAATGAAAGAATGGGGCCTGTAAGTGCACCATAAAGTGGACACCTGACGCAAGGGTTATGTCTCGAATGGTTAAGCATTGGCCTACATTTCTCTTTTAAAATACAACTCTTTACACTTAAATAACAACTTTTAAATTATCGTGATCTCAATTTAAATTTCGGTAGGGCCTGTACTCTTAATAAAAACATTATTCTTACATTTAAGTCCAGGGATAAAGTCCGAAAACATATAGTCAGATGACAGTGTGGAGTCACCCACTGAGTTTTCCCGTTGTGTTTGATAGATTTATTATCAATTTATGTTCATTTTTTAATAATTATACTTATTGTTTTTTACCCGTCACCGACACTCATATTAAATCGCGTTTTACAATTTCAGACAATAATTTTAATTCATGCTTATGCCAATAGGCTATCACACCGTTCCCAATTGTTACACATACAGGCCTACATAGCACATCGGCCTATACATTCAATTTGTTTCGTATGTGATGGGCTACCTCAAAATTACTGCACTGTAGTGCGTAGTATCAACAACAAAAGAGGTAGGCCTATGTATAGTAATAAATTCAGAAAAATCGTTTTCAATGAACATTTTTCATAATAAATACCAATTTCTGCAGCCAAGTATTTTTAGAAGTTTCGTCATGTTCTGAATAAAGCACACTTTGTCGATGATTACAAATTGACAACATCCGGATTATAGCATAGATGTAGGCCTAATTTATTGACATTTTCAGGGAATATGATGAAAATAATACAAGTTGTACTGTTTATTGTTATTACATTATCGCGGGAAAACGTTAAATATTGCACCTTGCACTTCAGCTGTTCAGTGTTATATCAATTAGTTGCAAAATATTTGTTGATACAACAAACAGACTCGTTTCACTTCAAAAACTTAACATTCTAAATTCAAATTTGGTAATAATTCCTTGGACCAATACCAATTTCGGCGGGCAACTTTACTTATAGTAGTAATTAAATAATAAATAATAATCTGCTATTGAATTATTTTCTGGATATTCTTACGCTCAAACATAATAATATCCCCAACTATTATGATGATATTATTATATAATATTTTACATTTCATCCCTATCCCATTCAGAAATATAGGAATAGGAAGGTTCAATTTTGGCTATAGTTGGCCTACCTACGCAATTACGCCTACTTGTGGTTGTATAAGAGCGCAACAAATGCAAACCGTTGATGAAAATATACATCTTATTTAATGCGTGTGCGAGAAAGGTAAATGTTAGTGAACAGATCGGAAATAATCCCCGAATTGTCATAAACCGGCGCGACTATCACACGTTAGCGCCATATACGCTCCAGCCCGGAATCACAATTACGCCAGCCATGTTGTGACGTAGCGCGCCGCCAGTGCTGCGATCTACATGTCGATTTGGTGCCGAATGTAATAGAGGATCTAAAGGGTAAAATAATAAATCAAGATATAAGTATAGGAATTTTCCTGGATTTAACGCGTGCTTTCGAAACAATTGATAGAAGTATTCTTGTTGATAAACTGAAAAATTATGGTTTTACTGGTATAGTATTAAAATGGATTACATCGTATTTAAAAAATAGGTATCAAAAGGTAAAGTACAACAAGGCATATTCTAAATCAAGTAAAAACAACAATGGGGTACCGCAAGGCTCAATCCTTGGACCACTTTTTTTTATTTTATATATTAATGACATAGTGCATATCTTTAAATATTGTAAAATTTATATTTATGCTGACGATATTCTAATTGTATGCAGTGGGAAAAATCTGGAAATGGTTTTATTACATATAAAAGAAGATTTAAGCAGACTAGAACAATGGCTGGGTATAACAAGATGACACCAATGTAAAAAAGACAAAGGCAATGGTGATATGTAACAAAAATAGGCAAAAGCAAATGAATTAAATGAAATTGACCTAAAAATTAGAGGAGAAAAAATAGATGTTGTACATGATTTCAAATATTTGGGCATAATATTTGATGAAAACCTGACTTTTGGAAAACATGGACAACAGATCATTAAGAAGTTAGCCAGGAAAGTAGGACTTTTTCAAAGAATGTGTGGAAATCTACCAGTTAGTAGCAAAATTAAAATTTGCCAAGCAATAATAACTCCGCATTTTGACTATTGTAGTTCTAGTTTATTCTTACTAAATAAAAATGACATAACACGGATGCAAAAGCTACAAAATAAAGTAATGCGGTGTATACTATGGGTATCTAGACGAACATCTATTAGTGAGATGTGCGAAGCGTTAGGATGGCTGAACGTCAAACAAAGAATTCTTTTAAACACACTAACTTTCTTGTTTAAAATCTCGAAAGGAATAGGGCCAGGATACTTGTGTAGAAAGTTAAAAACATAAAAGAAAATCATTATAACACTAGAAATGGAAAAAATATAATCATTCAAAGAAATAGCACTAAATTTGGAAATAACACTATTTTTGCAAAAGGGATGAGAATATTTAATAGGGCTACCGTTAGAAGTTAGAAACGTGCAAGAGATAAACAGATTTAGAGTTAATTGCTGTAAGATAGTTAAAGGATGCGGATGGAATAGAGATGTTACTGGTACTGAGGATTTCTGGACTAAACCAAGTTAATGTGATAAATGAAAATGCTTTGAATGATTAAAATGTAAATACCAGACGCACAGTCTGGTCCATTGAGGACTGAATTTAATGAATATGTAAAAGTAAATGTGTATAATGCTTGTGTATGTGTATGTAAAAATAGCAAAATGCTAAATAAAGATTCTACTACTACTACTATAATAAAAAAATGGAGGGACTTAGCACGTGCCTTGAGGCACTCCTGCTTCGGTTTCTACCCAATCTGAATAGATTTCTGAACAACTTCCTTTTCCATCTTCATGCCTAATTTTAGTTTTTTGTTTACGCTTGGTTAAATATGATTTGAACCATTTTAGTGCAGTATCTCGAATGCCATACATTTCTAATTTTTTTAACATTGTCTCTCGTGATGAACACAGTCAAAAGCCTTGCTTAGATCGCAAAATATGTCAAGGGCATACTCCTTTTTATCCATGGCTTTGAGAGCTAGATTTTCTAGTTCTACTAGTGCTGTGATTGTTGATTTATTTTTTTGAAATCCATGTTGGGAGTTTGACAGTATTTTGTTATTTTCTAAGAAGTCAACTAATCTATTTTTAACTATTGTCTCTAGAATTTTTGATAATATTGGTAATATTGAGATGGGCCTATAATTGTTGATATTACTAGGAAAACGCTTAAGTCCCGCCGTGTTGTTGGATGAGCGTAATTGGTGCATTGAGCTGCCATGTGTTATGCGGATTTTCTGTTGTTCTGTGAAAAAATCATTACTAAGTTGAAGATTTTTTTTAAATTAAATTAAATTAAATGAAAAATTAACCTAAATTTTAAATTTTTTTAGTTAATTGTAATTAAAAAAAAAAAAATCGTAATATTGAAATTTTCATAAGAAATAATTATTCAATTGCGCACAAATTTTACACAATATAATGAATTTATAAATTAAGGTTCTGTGAAAAAAATTATTACAATAGGATAAAGCATAGGTGTTATAAGTCAAAGAATTGTTTTAAAAAAGAAAAAAAACGTAAAATTTTCGATTTTCATGAGAATTAGTTTTTTGATTGCGCTCAAAATTTACACTAATACATAAATTTCATAAAATAAGGTTCTGTGAAAAAATCATTAAAATCGGACAAAGCATGTAGGTGTTATAAGTTGAAGAAATTTTTTAAAATCGAAAAAAATCGTAAAATTGCGATTTTCATGAGAAATGATTTTTCGATTGCGCTCAAAAACGTGGCAGTTTTCGTTCAGAGATTTCGAAGGCCTCCAAAAATTCATCGCAATGGAGTATCGGTTCAAGCCGGAATCGTGTTAACAGACACACAAAAATAAAAAAAAAAAAAAGAAAAAAAACATTCCGGATTTCTTTCTCCAGTGTAGTGAAATGGAATCTTCGCTTCGCTCGCTACGCTCATCCAATTAAGATCATCTTTTTTGTGTAGGGGTGTGACAACAGAGTTTCATTTTGTCTGGAAATGTTCCTGTTGTTAGGGAGTGATTAAATATGTGGACTAAGGGCCATTTTATTATATGTATTTTTTATTACTATTGTAGGGATTTCATCCCACCCAACTGATGACGTGTTTTTTAAGCTACGGACAATGTCGACTATTTCTTTTTCAGTTACTTGAGCAAATGTCATAAGAGTTATTTATTGGTTCTTGATGTAGTTTCATTATCTCAATAGGATCGTTAGGGTAACTAATGTTGTTGGTCTGTTCCACCTCTACTGTTTTATAGCAATTTAAAAAAAAACAGATTAAAAGCATCTGCTACTTCCTTCGGGTTATCTACCCTATTTACCGGTTTGTCTGGATAAATTTTTATATTCAATTCAATATTATTAGTTTTTTTGGGAAGCTTTGAATGTGTTTCATTTCTTACTATTTGCCAGATGGCTTTACTTTTATTCTTAGAAGCATTTATAAATTTGTTGTTGGAATTACATTTTGCAATTTTTAGGTCTTTCCTATATTTTTTTTAAGAGTTTGATACTTCTTAATTATCTGTTTGATATTTAATTTTCTGGTGTAGTTGTTTAAGTTGCTTTCCTGTGTTTTTTAGTTAGCTGCAGTAATCCATTGTTTATTTACATTTTTTAAATTGTTTTGTTTTGTTGGAAAACAAGCCTCAAAATTGATTTTAAATGTTTGCAGGAATGAGTTGTATTTGCTGTTTGTGTCTGTTGCTGTTATTACTCCGTACCACATTTCATTTAGAAGATACATGTGGAACTGGTCTAAGTTTTCAGGGTTAAATGACCTTTTATGTATTTTCCTTGTAATTGGTGTTGTCTTTTTGAAAATGTAATTTGTTAGTGTTATGGTCTGCGCATTGTGATCTGACAGGGTTGTATTAAAGTTATGTGCTGTTACATAGTTATTATTGACGTTAGTTATGATGTTATCAATCAGTGTACTATTTTTTCCTGTGCATCGTGTCGCTGTTTTGATTGTTTAAAAATAAAAAATTGTTTGATTAAAGTTTTTAGAGTCTGTTCAAATTTTTTTTTTTCTACTGTGTCTTTGAGCATCCACGGAACAGTTTAATGGATAGATTGCAGAAAGATTGCCGGCCTTGCTTGCATAGTCTGTCACTTGCTTTTGTTGTCCGAAGTAATCCAAAGTTTGTCCGAAATTTCACTGTTGTAACGCAACAATAGATAACCAAAATTAGAATCGGGTCCTATGCTATGAAAGTTGCTAACTTTTATTGGCAAGTAGCCTAGTTCAGAATGTCTAAAATTTTTGGGGTGTTGCTGCGGGTGTTGAGCAACTCAACTTGATCGTTTGGCGGGCAGTCGGCAATATGCATGTTATCAAATGCACATCCAACTCACAGCAACATTATTGGGCAGCTATATTGATCGTTTGGTAGCCGCTTTACAGACTAGCTAGGCCTATACGCGTTAAAACTAAAACCTTACGTGTTATGTATTTGTATGGATCCGCCTTACACAAACACAAAGCTTGGGCCTTAAGGCCGGTGCACAATTGCCCGGTAACGATAACGTTACCGTTAACGATAACGGGAAGAAAGTTAAATCACACGTTAACTTACGGCCACGATGCACAATAAAGCTTCCCGTTGCCGGTTGTTCCCGTATCCCGGCAACGACCAAAGGGAACATCACCAAGTTTTAACTTTCTGTAACGTTCCCGTCCAGTACCTTACCGTAACCAATCAGAATCAAGAGTCCACAGCCCGTTAAAAGTGTACAATAAATGTATCAGCTGGGAGGTATTAGAAAGGCTGGGGTGTATGTTATTTACCAGGTGTATGCCCTACAAAATAGCGCAACAATTAAATATAAAAATTTGCATGGGGGGGGGGGGGGGTTAACCAACCTCACATTTTATTTCTTACCGTCCTGCTTCACGGCTATTGTGGCATCGAAGACCTTAACGTTTACCGTCTGTCGTTATCGTTGTCATTCCGTTCTCGATACCGGGCAATTGGTGCATTTCGCCTTTAGCCCCTCAAGACGAATAATAAAGGCTAGGCCTAGGCCTAGCCCTAGACCTAGGCCTTGGGATAAACCCTCAGGGACCTAGGCCTTGTAGGTACACTAGGCCCTAGTAAGGCTGCCGTGGTAACCCCAGCTTAGGGCTAGGTAGGTGGTCTAGAGAACCTGCTTTAATTCAGGTGGTTCCTAGGCCCTAGGCCTACCCTATAGGCATAGGCCTTCAAAGCCTAGGCTAGCTAGGCTAGGTAGGCTAGCGCATTAATTACAAAGTTCCTTACAACATTACTTACCTGAACTGAAGAAAAATTATTGCAAATTGGGACACTGAGCTTAGGTAGAAAACGCGACCAACTTATTCGTAGTGCCATGCTGGGCCTTTTTGTTGTCCCACAGTCCGACGTACGTACCCGGCACAGTCAAATGGCACCGTGGTCAGTGACCACGTGACTTCGAGTTCAAAGGTAACACCATAAGCCAAAACTAACCGATGTTTCAACTCAACACACGAGGCATTTTCCACGGTGCAAGGAACCCAATAAACGTATGAAGGACTGCGTTTGTCCCTGTTATATCGAAAAGGTTGGTGATCCGCTCCTGTTTGTTTTCCCACGCGTTTCGTTTATTTTTCTGTGTGTGCCTCGGCCTACCTAGGCTGGGCTAGACGTGCTGTTTTAGAATTATTAAAGGTGACGCAGGTCAAGGTATTTTTTTTTCTAATTTGTCCCTGTTTTAACTTTTAATTTTGGCCCTAGGCATGCCCTACTTGTGCCTGTCAAGAATGGAAAATTTGTTTGGGCCAGCCCCCCAGGGCCCCTTTACCTACAAAAGTGTCTTTTAGTAGGCCTAGCCTAGCCTAGTATTGGAAGGCTAGGAGGTAAAGTTAGTCATGACGTTAAAGTTTGGCTAGGCGTAGGCCCTACTAGGCGTAGTTTTTGACGTCGATATAACTGCTGCACATACGTCCTAGACCCTAGCCCCGCTAGGCCTAGACTAGGTGGCCTTGTGGGGTAGGCCTATGAACCTACACAAAGCTAGGGATGCCTAGGTCGTAGGGTAGGCTATTTAACCCTCAACCTAGCTGACTTTGACAATAAAATATGCCTTTCAAATTAAGATTGAAGAAGAGTCGGCAATAAACGTTGTATCCAAAAGTCCTATTGTCTATGCGTTGAACTACTGACAGCAATTCAATAGAATGCAACTCTTATCAGCGGACAGTAGCGGCGGGATATGTCCTTGACAGCGTCTGTCAGCGCCTGGGCTTCAACAGGTAGGCATAGGCTAGGCCTAGCCTAGGGCCATATCTTAGGATAGCGCACCTCGGCTACCTTTACATAATATTAATCCTACGCCTGGGCCGATTTAAACTTAACATGTGCTATTAATTTCAGCCAGAGTTCTTCGGTCTCCGCTACATATCTCGTCATGGTTCACCCTCATCTGCGTTGGGTGGAAATGGATCGGCCTATCAATAAACAACTTGACAGGCATGCAAGGGAACTTAATCTTTTTACTTACGTGTGATGTATTACATGTCTGGAGTTACGTTACTTTTCAAGATGAAATGAACTCGGTAAGATGTTTAGGCTACCTGTATTTGCGTGGCCTGGTCCCATGAAAAATCTTGTGTAGCATGTCCTGGACCTATTGTAGAGACCCTGAGATATCCGGCATCCGAAACGACATGTAGATGGTAGCACTGTCCCCGGCGCGCTACGTCAACAACATGGCTTTCGCAAAAAAAAAAAATAATTGTGATTCCGGACTGAAGGGGTACCGCCCTACTCTTCTCGGTGTGTGTTCCCCAACTTGGAAAAGTGTAGGGTAGTAAGGGAGGGGGGGGGCAAAGTCACATATATTTTACAATATTATTATTTATTTGTTATATTATGATCTGTTATTGATTCATACAATTTGTTGTAAAAGCTTGACCCCAGACGGGGGCAATAACTACCTACCCTATGTCCTTAAGCGGCTTATGCTTAAAACCTTAGGGTATTTCATTTATTATTAAAAATACCTATTAAACATACGCCTTTGCGCCCCTCCTCTCACTCCCCCTAACCTACTTTTTCCCCTAATATCGCAGAGTTTAAAAGTTGGGGAACACCATCCGAAAGAGTGCTGATGAAGCGTATATGGCGCCACGTGTGTCAGTTAGCCGGTTACAAATTCAGGGAATGGTACCTACTTGCAATCTGTTCACTCTTATTTCCCTTCAACGCACACGCATTAAATTCGATGTAATATTTGGTAAACCTGTAGTAGAGCGGACGTGGTTATTATGCGGCTAATACTCCACCTACAAAAACTTTACATGCTGTTTTAAATCTAAAGTACCTACCTTCTAAACCTATAACGTCGCTATTTTTAAGCGAAAGTCTTTTCCGTTAAAGTCCTTTTATAATTGAAAATAAGCAAGTTTAAAGTTTTTGTAGGTGAGTATTAGCCATACCCACGTCCGCTCTACTACAGGTTTTACCGTATATTTTTCATCTACGATTTGCATTTTTATGCTCTTACGCTGCGACAACCCAAGGTCGTCTTCGTTGCATCAGCATAGGTAGGCCAATACCTAGGCATACTATAACCAAAATTGTACCTACCTAGATATTCCTTCCTATTCCTATATTTCTGAATGGGATTGGGACGAATGAAATGTAAAATATTATATAATAATATCAGTCTTTTTTGTTGTTAGGCATAGCCTATATTAATATGTTTGAGAGTAAGAATATCCAGAAACTAATTCATAAGCAGGTTATTAATTATTATACCCTACGGTATGTCAATTTTTTGTGACGTCCTACTATTTAGGCCTAAGTAAAGGTTGCCCCGCCGATATTGGTATTGGTCAAAGGACATTATTACCGAATTTGCTTACAGTCGATCGATTGATAACTGCGTCATTATAGATATCCTTCAGATTCAGGTAGCTACGGCAAGATGAGATTGAGCCTTGTGAGTATAGCAAAAAAACTTTTTGGCCTAACGGTACTCTTTTTTTTATCTATTGCGTTTTGAAATGCGCTGGAATTCCCTATCTTATGCATCGGTACATGAACAAAACCTACACATTTCAATCGCATATCGTAGCGTAACATCGTGACCTTGTTAATGAATATTAACAAAATTTACGTGCAAAATGTATATAAATTTCACGACTAACATTATGTTCTTTTTGAAAATTGGTCAAACGGGGGTTTTCGTTTTCGCGATATTTGAGAAGTTTTGTCCAACTTCAACTTCGTACGTCCGAGCGTTACAAGCTTACGGCAATAAAACAGCCCGCGGGGGGGTGACGTCGCACGCGTATCGGCTGTCGATGACGAGAGACAGGGTGGGTGTGGCCTACACCTTCAATGCCTATTCTGCTCGCGGCTCAGCATTCAATATCAATATTAGTCCTCTGCTGCTCTAATTTGTAAACCAAATAGATTAAGCGTAGACTAGTAGACAATTATGTGAAAACCGTACTTGTTGTTTATATTATTTATATTATATTTTATTTGGTTTTTATTTTTATTTAATTCCATTTTTCAATTTCATCTATAAATCTACAGCATGCACGGGAGATTGCAAGACATGCTTGGGCCTTGGTACATTGCTAAATTAGGCCTAGATGAGACCATTTCAAATACACCCGTTCTTACCAGAGATTCCCACAGAGCTGTTGGCAAATTATACATAAAATATAAAAAGAAAAGAAAAGGTACGTAACTTCCACGAAAAGATTACAAAAATTAAATCTATTCCGGATAAATAGAATATCAATAATTATTATTTCCGGAAAACAAAAGAAAAAATACCGCACAGCAGGTCTCGAACCGGGTTACCTCTTGCATGCTACGACGAACACGCTGCGCTCATGCCACTCGAGTCCACGGCTTTGTGGCGGCTCAGATGAATACTCCTGCAGAGAGACGCGGCGCTTTTGAGGGACGCCAAGAAAAAACGAGCGTAAAAGCTCATTGTTTGCATGCGGGCGCTGTTTACACTTGCAAATCAATCAGCCAATGTTTCTTGTCGTAATACACAGCCATATTCTGCAGATGTACGCAACTACTATTTATTTGTATATAATATAAGTTCGAGGTGGACGCTGGTAGCTTGCTACATCCTTTGGGACATTCAGTACTGCCATCATAACAAACCAGTGCTATGTTGCCAAGTCATCATGTGGTTATTTGCTACAAGAAAGGTAGAATTAAAATTTTAATTTGTGGTTTTGACTATCTTAATGTCGATGAAATACATATGTATAGAGAATTTATGTTCGTTTTGCATTTCTTCACCATTTCCTTACTCAAGTGCTACAAATATTTTATACATCGATTATTGTATAATATTTAGTTTTATGATTGTGCCTAGCATGATATACTACTGGAGTCAAAATACAAACACGCGCATTTAGAACAGAACAATATTATTATTTACTTTGTATAAAATACATAAATGATGAAGTTGTGTTGAATACGTTTAAATAATACTAGATGATGATAATATAGATAAAAGTATTATTTTAAGGTGTTTTAAGTTTATTTAATGTTAAAGAAATTGTAGTTTGGATAGGGTAGTTCACTTCATCGATCGACTTTAAGAATTATTAATTAATCTTTTGCAATTATTCATAGACTTCAATGTGTCTCTGATGTTAATAACTGAGGAGAGCTTTCTGCTTAAAGTCTATAGGCCTACGTTTTAAAAATCTAAAAAAAATGTCTAGCTACTATGAAGTAGGCCTACCGGTAGGCCTATTTATTTACCATTCCTAAAATTGTGTGTAAATATAGGCATTCCATTGAAGATATTTAAGATATGAGCTTAAAAAGTGATATGAATTAACTTCAATTCTATAACTTTGTGGGCTGGACAGTATTTTTGGTAAATATTTGTAGGGAATCAAAATAATTTGATAGAAACCAAAAAAATTGAGATTGTCAGTTCATTGGCATTCACTTGGTATTGTGCCCTACTCATGAAGAGAGCCAAACGCACACATAAAAAATAGGCTAGTATTTTATTCCAAGTTGATGGTCTAGGCCTATACTGCAGGTCACCCTATTGCGGTCTACAATGGGTCATGACTCATGACTAACAAACCAAGTTTAACAAAGATCATATCAACAAAGGTCGTCATTAAAAGCATTTAATAATACTGTAAAAACTGTTTTAAGAGTGTTTGTATGTAGGCCTACCTAGGTACTGGATCATGCAAGTGATCCATTACATCCAAAAGTATCTTAACATGACCCACTTTATTCTTCAGAACACATAAGAATGCCACGGACCAGCACTTTGGCCACCAGTTAGGAAATAGAAACACATGACAGTTCTCTAGAACAAACAACATTTGGCATTAAAACTGCATTTGAAAATAAAAACAACTTAGGCCTATTGTAAATGTTTCGGTTTAACTGGAGGATTTTAAGAGTCGTGCAAAAAGTGCAACATATTATGTAGACTTAACTTGATGTAATAGTAGTACTAGTAGGTTTTATTTCCAATACAATACAATCATGTTACAAACATTTAACATTTGACATTGCAATTTTTGCCCAACAATCTGCCGTGGAGGATTACTATGTAATAAGGTTTATTTGGAAAAATATTTGAATATAAAATTAAGTAAATTAGCCTATTATATAAAAATAAACTAGGTAAGAATATAATACAATGAATAGAGAAAAATAAAATGAATAAAATAAAATAAAAATTGGACAAACATCATAGGCCTACTTAAATATTTAATTTGAGACTGAAAATATAATTTAAAAAAAAAACACAAAAAAAACATATTATATAGTTGTGTCGTCTCTTGGTTGTAACCTGGGAATGTTGATATATTTTTCACAGTTACTTTTTATTTTTGTAGGCCTATGTTTTTGTCTTCCTGGAGGCCAAGTCTTGAAACTTGCGTTTCCAAACTCACCTTCCGTTTCGAGTCGCAAATTTCCGACAAGTCGCTCAAAACCATCAAAACGGTTAGTCTTGAGACAAACTTGCGAAATGGCTTGCGACTTGACTCGCAAGTTTTCTTACGTTTTCAAACCGCGAGGTTTACTTTGCGTTGTAGAGATTTATTTGCGTCTTGACTGCCACATCGAAGTTTTTAATGACTAAATAAATAGTTATAAGGTACATCCTATGTAAAAGACGTAAATTACACTCTAGAAATGTTGGCAGAAGGCTTTAAAAATATTTAAAGTGTTATAATTGTCATATCAAATTATTTACGCTCGTCGCAAGCTAACGTGCATCTGCATTAGTGGCGCTATAGATCTGCTTTTTGACGTGGTCCCGGTGGCCGAGTGGTTAGAGCGCTTGGTTTCAACGCGAGGGGTCGCCGGTTCAAATCCCGCATGGGAAATCTTTTTTACTTTTTTTTACTCGTCTCATAATTATTGTTCACTTGTTATCTGTGACAGAAACAATTTTTATATCTTTCAATGTAAAATTTCCTTTTTTTTTTTTTTTTTTTTTTTATTTCTTTGCAATTTGGTTTTTGGGTATTTTAAAATTTCCA
>JAMZAV010003076.1:0-76455 GCA_024449915.1 Sweltsa coloradensis
TGGAAAAAGTGCCTTTTTTCAAAAAAAATTTCAATTTGCCCCCCAAAAAATGGTCAAATTTGGGCCCCTCGTAAAAAACGGTCCTCAAATTTCTTTTTCCTTTTTAAATTTCCCAAAAAGAGGGGCTAGGTTTGGGCCAATCGCTCAAACGGTTGGCCAAGCGAAAAAAAAACCGCAAATTCCGGGCCCCGGGGGAAATTGAAAAAAGTTCCCCAATTCTAAAGCCTCGGGTTGCCAAATTTTTTTTTTTTTGAAAACGCTCTTTTGGGGGGTTTCCCCAAAAGAATGTACGCATGGGACGCCCCCAAAGGGAAAAAAAATTTAAAAAAAAATTCCTCATCGGCAAAAAATTCAGTAAAAATGAAAAACCCAAAAAAAAAAATTAAAAAGGGCCCCCCAATGGGGAAATCCAAATTTCAAAAAACCTCATCCCACTTTCCCTACCTTATTTAAAACCTTTTTAAAGAAAAAAAAAAAAAAAAAAAAAAAAAAATAAAAAACCCGGGCCCTAAAACTCTAACTCAAATTTTTTTTTTTCTTATTGAAATTTGGTGACCCCAGAAAATCCAGATGGCGGCCAAAACCCAAAAAACCCCCAGGGGCTTTTTTTGAAAGAGAACCCTTGGGGCTTGTTTTGACCCGGCCCGGGTGCGAATGCTAAACGGTTCGCTAAAAAAATTCCCCAAAGTCAAAAAAAAAAAGGGCGTTTTTTGGTATTTAAAAAAGTTTTACGCCACTGGGGAGGAAAAACGACCGGTCCACGCCACGGGCGTTTTTTTTTTTTTCAGACCCCCCAGTCAATTCCTACCCGGTAGTCAAGGTCCCCCCGCGCCGCCCGCCCCCCCCGGGCGCCACGCGCAAGACATTCCGTCGCCGCCCGCATCGTGGGGCGGATTTCCCCCGTCGGTAAAAAACGGCCCGGGGGAACTTGAAAAAAAATTTTCCCAGTGGGTCGGACCGGGTCTTTTTCCGTCCACAGTGGCGGGCGTGAAAAGTGAAAACCCCGAAAAATTGTTTTTTTCGATTTTGGGGAATTTTTTCACCGCAACCGCAAGCGTTGGGACCGGAGACGGCTCAAAAGAGGGGCCCAAAGGGTTCTCTTTAAAGGCCCCAAAGGGTTTTTGGTTTCGGGGGCCCCTTTTTGGGATTTTGTATGGGTCACCGATTTTCAATGCAAAAGTTCCAAATTTGTGCAAACGTTTTGGGCTCCAAATTTTTTTTTCCAATTTTTTCCCCATTTTTGGGGTCAGAAAAAGGGTGCCAACCATCTCCCCATGTCCCCTTTTTTTTTGGGTTTTTCTTTTTTTTTTATTTTTAGGGCCCCCTTTTTTTTTTTTTTTTTTGTTTTTCCTTTTTCCCCCACCTTTTTTTTTGCCGTGTAAAATTTTTTCAAATTTTTTTTCCGGGGGTGCGTGCACTGCGTACATTCATTGGAAAATCCCCCCCAAAAAATTTTTTTCAAAAAAAAAAATTTGGCCCAAAACCTGTGGGTTAAAATTTGGGAAACTTTTTTCATTTTCTCGCGCGGAATTAGCGGTTTTTGTCGCGGGGCCAACCGTTTAGCGTTTTGGCCCAAACCCTAGCCCATCTTTTGGAAATTGAACAAGAACAATAATGTCGGGACCGTTTTGCGAGGGCCATTTGACCTTTTTTTTTCGGGGGTCAAAGTTAAATTTTTTTTGAAAAACGGTCTTTTTTTTCCAATTTCGCAGTTTGGGAGTGTCGGCGGGCTGCGGCGAACGCGGGACCACTTCCACCCCCCCCGTCGACACTAAGGTACCTAGCAAGTGGGGGGGAGAGCACGGGGTCCAGGGGGGAGCCCCGGGGGGGAAAAGGGGGGCAGCGCCCCTGGGGGTCCAGGGGCAGCGCCCGTGCGGGGCAAACGGGGCGGAGCCCCGTGGGGGACCAGGGGCGGAGCCCCGGGCGGGGGTTTGGGGGGCGGGCCCCCCAGGGCCAGGGCAGCGCCCGGCGGGGTCCGGGGGCGGACCCCGGCGGGGGTTTGGGGGCTGGCCCCCCAATCCAGAAAAAGGAAAACCCTTTAAAATAGGAATGGCACGGGGGTTGGGGGGTGGGAACCCCGAGGGGGTCCGGGGCGGAGCCCCGGGGGGGGTTGGGGGCGGGCCCCCCCCGAACAGAATGGGGTCAAACAAAAAAACCGAGGGGGGAACGAGGAACCCAAAAAAACTAGCGATTGAATTTTATTCGCCGGGACATTGAGGGCTTGACTGGGGCACTCCCCCTTTTTGGGGGTGTAAAAAGGGGAAATTTTTGGATTTTATATTTTTTACTTTTTGATTTTTGGGCCAAACCGAACACGTCAGCGGGCCGGGTCCAAAAACCTAGTCAGGATCTGTCAAATTTTAGAGGGGTTGCAAAAATTTCTTTAAATTTCTAAAAAAAGTGGTTGGTCATTTTGGGGGATCCAAAAGACAACTCTTTTCGCCATAATGGGGAAATTCTTCTGCCCGGGCTGTTTTGGGGCAAACGGAACCGGATCGACGAGGCCGATTTTTTCGGGGCCCCGGAAAAATCGCCCCGGGAAAAAATGGGCGCCCCGGAAAAACCCGGGAAAAAAAATTAAAAAAATGGTCCGTTTTTTCAAATTTTTTTTTCCAAAATGTTTCGAGGTCGAGGCGAGTTGGAATTTTTTGGGAAAAAATCGTTGGCCCTTTTGGGGAAATCCAAAAACATTTCTCAGGGTAATAACTTTTGCAATTTTTGTGGATCAAGGCCTTTTTTGGCACGTTGGAAGCGGATCGACGACCCCAAAACTTTTGGCGCCCTGGAAAAGCGCCCCGGGGAAATTCGGGGTCCAGAAAAATTGGAAAAATTTAAGTGTACCGAAATAAAAAAACCTATTTCCGCCAATCGTTGGGGAGGCCGGGGCGAGTCGAAGCTCGTGCAACATCGTACGTTTTTTTTGGGAAACCCAAAAAACATTCTCTCCTCGACAATGGGAAACTGTCGCCCAAAAAAAATCCACCTACCCCGGCCCTTCGGAAAGGGGAGGGTAGAGGCCCGGGCAAACCACTGCCCGAAAAAACCCCCGGTAAACGAGGGGGCCGGGAAAACCCCAAGAGACTGAAAAAACCCCACCAACCACCGCCTTGCCACCGCGCAGAGAATCAAACAAACTACCACGGTCGCGCCCCAAAATCCGAAAAGATAATGAAAGGTAGGGCCCGCAAGGGTATTGGCGACTCCCTTGTCTTACTATAATACCCTTTTAAAACACACCCAAGTGTCTAGCGGCAGCCCCCACTTCTCTGCGGTACCCCCGGGCCCCGCACAGTCTTTGCTCTCGCCGTCTGCGGTGCGGTCCGGTAAATTGATCGGGGAATCTGAGAAAAAATGGGCAACCGGATCGGACCGATTTTTCCCGCCCAGTGGGGACGGGGGAAATTGGGGAAAGTGTAAAAAAGCACATTTTTCGACTTGAGGATTTTTCGAAGAGAACCGGCAGAGCGATTCGGAGGGGACCCGCCCCAAAACAAGCGCCAGAGAGTTTCTTTTCAATGGTTGGGAAAATTTTGGGGGGGGGGGGGGCCACTTGGATTTTCGTGTGGGCCCCCCGTTTCTCCCCGCGCAAGGGTAAAAAAAAATTTTAAAGCGTTCACCCGGGGCCAAGTTTTGGAATTTTTTTTTTCCTTTTGGGGACCAATGCTTGACTCCCAAAGGGGGGACGTATAAAAGGGTTTTTTTTCAAATTTTTCAAATTTGACCGGCGGGCCCCTTTTTTTTTTTTTTTAAATTTTTTTTTCCATTTTGGGGAAATTTTTTTTTCCCGAGAGGGAAATTTTTTTTTAAATTTTTTTTTCCAGGGCCCGTCCTCCTGCGTGAATTTTTGGGCAATCACCCAAAAAAAACATTTTTAAAAAAAAAAAAAAATTTTGGCCTATCTGTTTTGGGTGCAAATTTTTGCAACTTTTTTTTCTTTCCTCGCGGGGAAAATTAGCTTTTTTTGTCGCAGGGCCCAAAACCGTTTGCCCGACGGGGCCCCAAAACCCTAGCTTATCTTTTTTGGAAATTGAACAAGGAACAAGAATTTTGAGGCCCTTTTTTTGGGGGGGGGGGCCGTTTTGACCTTTTTTGGGGGGTAAAAGTTAAATTTTTTTTAAAAAGGGTCATTTTTAAATTTTTTCTAAAAATTTTTTGGGGCGTCGGAGGGTCGCGTAAATAAAAAACCCATTTCAACCCCCCCCTTTGATGAAAGGTACACCGGCTAGTCGGATAGCACGGGGTCCAGGGGCGGAGCCCCGGCGGGGCCAAGGGGCAGCGCCCCTGCGGGGTCCCGGGCACCCCCCGGGGGGGGGCACAGGGCGGACCCCCGTGGGGGCCCCGGGGCAGAGCCCCGGGGGGGTTTTTGGGGGCTGGCCCCCACGGGGCCCGGGGGCAGCCCCCCGGGGGGGGCCCCAGGGCGGACCCCCGGGGGGGTTGGGGGGCGGGCCCCCCAATCCAAAAAAAGCAAACCTTTAAACAGTCGAATGGCCGGGGGGGTTGGGGGGTGGAACCCCCGCGGGGTCCGGGGGCGGGCCCCGGCGGGGGTTGGGGGCTGGCCCCCCAGAACAGAATGAGGTACAAATAAAACAAAAAAAACCGACAGGGCCCGCAGGCCAACCCAAAAAAAATAGACGTTTTGAATTATTTCGGGGACATTGACGGGCCATGCCCCGGGGAAAAAACTTCACCCTTTTTTTTTTGGGGTGCCAAAGGGGAAATTTTTGGATTTAAATTTTTTAATTTGAGTTTTTAGCCAAACCGAACACTTTGGGCGGCCGGTCAAAAAAAACGTATTCAGGATCTGTGAAGCTTAAGACGTGTGCAAAAAATTTCTTTAAAAATTTCTAAAATTGAGGGTGGTATTTTGGGGTAGTCAAAAAACTATTCTTTTCTTCATAACACGAGCAGTTCTTGTCCGACCCGACCTTTTGGGGCCTCAAAACCGGACCGACGAGCCCCATTTTTTTCTGCCCCAAAAAGCGCCCCTGGAAAATTTGGCTTTTCCGGAAAAAAACGGAAAAAGTAAAAAAGGGGTCCGATTTTAAAATTTTTTTTTTCCCACAATTTTTTGAAGGTGGGAGCGAGCCCCGTAAGTGTTTGGGGAAAAATTTTTGGTCTTTTTTGGAAAATCTTTTTTTTGGTCGAGAATTGGGCTTTTTTTTTTTTTTCCTCGCGCGGAATAGCGGTTTTTTTGTCGCCGTGGCCAGACCGTTTGACCGACGGACCCGCAACCTAGCCCATCGTTTTGGAATTTGAAAAAGGAAAAAAATTTCGGGACCGTTTTTTGCGGGGGGCCCGTTTTGACCATTTTTGGGGGGGGGAAAGTTGAATTTTTTTTTTGAAAAGGGTCACTTTTTTTAATTTTCTGTACTTTTGGGGCGTCGGGGGGCAAAAACGCGTGCAAAATCGTCGTCTTTTTGGGAAACCCCAAAAAAACATTTTCTTCTCGACAATGGGCAACTGTCGTCCACCCGGGCCCTACCCCGGGCCCCTTGGGAAAAGGACGGGCGGGGCCCCAGGCAGACCATGCCCGACACCGCCCCCGGGCAAAGGGTGGGCCGGAAAACGCTAGAGACGTGGAAAAACACCCCCACCACCACCCCTCTGCCACCGTCGCAGAGAACAAACGAAACTACCACGGTCGCGCGCCAAATCCGAAAGATAAAAAAAAGGGTACGGCCGCAAGGCGTGTGGCGACTACGCCTTGTTTTTACTTAATCCCCTTTTAAAACAGACGTAAGTGTCTAGCGCGCAGGCCCACTGTTTTCTGCCGTAGCGCCCGGCCCCACAGTCTTTGCTCTTCCCCGTCTGGGGTCGGTCTGGTAATTGATCGGGGAATTTTTAAAAAAAATACGGCGTCGCGATGGCCCGATATTTTGCCGGCCCAGTGGCGGACGGGGGGAAAATTTTGGGAAAATGTGTGAAAAGTGACATTTTTAAATTTGAGGTTTTTTTGACAAGAACCGGCAGAGGGCGATTCGGACGGGCCCCGGCCCAAAAAAACGCCCGAACTTCCTTTTAAAGGGTCGGGGGGATTTCTTTTTTCGGCGGCCATTTTGGATTTTCGTGTATCCCCCAATTTTTCCAAATGCGAAAAAAAATCTTTTGAGTGAGAGCGTTTCTAGGCAATTTTTAATTTTTAATTTTTTTGGTTTTCTTTCAACGTTTAGGGGTCATTAACACGGAGGGTAACGGGATAGACCCGTTTCCCAAAATTTTGGTTTTTGGCCGGTGGGCCCTTTTTTATTTTTTTTTTTTTTTTTCTAAATTTGACTGAATTTTTGCCGATGATAAATTTTTTCAAATTTTTTTTCCATGGCCGCCTCCTGGTGGATTCTTGGAAATCCCCCCAAAAAGACCGTTTTCGAAAAAAAATTTGGCCCTTCTGTTTTGGTCGTAGAATTTTGGCAACTTTTTTATTTTCCTCGCGCGGAATTAGGGGGGGTTTTTGGGGTCGCAGCGGCCAGCCCGTTTGACCGTTTGGGGGCCCAAACCGGCCCCGTTTTGGAAAAATTGAAAAAAGGGAAAAAGAATTTTGAGGACCTTTTTTTGGGGGGGGCCCTTTTGACCATTTTTTGGGGGGGCCCAAAAAGTTGAAAAATTTTTTAAAAAATTGTTATTTTTTTAAAAATTTTCTCAAATTGGGGCGTCGGGGCCCCCCGGGGTCAAAAAACCCGGGTGACAAACCCTTTTTTCTAACCCCCTCCATTGTGAAAATTTACATGGCATAGCGGGAGCCGGGGTCCAGGGGGAGCCCCGGCGGGGTACAGGGGGGGACCCCCGGGGGGTCCAGGGGCAGACCCCCGGGGGGGGTTTGGGGGCGGGCCCCGGGGCCCAGGGCAGCCCCCGGGGCGGGGTCCAGGGGCGGACCCCCGGCGGGGGTTGGGGGGCGGGCCCCCCCAGACCCAAAAAAAGCAAACCTTTAAAACCCAGTCGAATGGCAGGGGTTCGGGGGGGGAACCCCCGACGGGTCCAGGGGGCGGAGCCCCGGGCGGGGTTGGGGGGGGGCCCCCGAACAGAAGAGGTACAAACAAACAACCAACGGGGAACGCGGACAGCCAAAAACTAGACGATTGAATTTTTTTCGACGGGACATGAACAATCTGACTGGGGGCAAAGTCACTTTTTTTTTGGGGTGCCAGGGGGAAATTTTGGATTTAAAATTTTTTTGATTTTGTTTTTTTTTTTGCCAAACGGAACACTGGGCGGGCCTCAAAAAAACGGGGTCAGGATCTGTAAAGTTTTAAGCGTGTGCAAAAAATTTTTTTAAAATTTCTAAAAATTTTGGGGGTTTGTTTTTGGGGTGTCAAAAAAAAACTTTTTTCGTCAAAATTAGGACATTTTCTTGTCCGACCCGGGGGCCATTTTGGGGCACTACGGAAGGGACCGCGAGGCCGTTTTTTTTGAGCCCCGGGAAAACGCCCCGGAAAAATCGGCGACCCGGGAAAAACCCGGAAAAAGTAAAAAAATGGTCCGATTTTAAAATTTTTTTTTCCACAATGTTTCAGAGTCGAGGCGAGTTAAAATGCTTTCGGAAAATCGTTGGTCTTTTGGGGGAAAATCCAAAATACTTTGTTTTTATTAAAAATTTTTTGAAAATTTTTGACCGATTTTGGGCCATTTTGGGGCACCAGAACCGAACTGACAGGCCTTTTTTTTTCTGTCCCGGAAAATTGTCCCGGAAAAATCGTGTCCCGGGAAAAAACCGGAAAAGTAAAAAATGTAGAACGATTTCCAAAATTCTTCTTCCACAATGTTTCAGAGGTCAAGGCGAGTCCGAAAGGGGTTTTTCGGAAAATCGTTGGTTTTTTTGGAAAATCTGTTTTGGTCGCAAAATTTGGGCAATTTTTTTTTTTTTCTCGCGGGAATTAGCGGTATTTGTCGCCGTGGCCAGACCTTTTGACCAGGGGGCCGAACCCTAGCCCTCGTTTTGGAAATTAACAAAAACAAAAATTTTCGAGAACCTTTTTTTGGCGGGGGGGCCTTTTTTGCCCATTTTGGGGGGGGTAAAAAGTTGAAATTTTTTTTTAAAATTGTCCAAAAGCGCGGCAAGTGTAAATCATTTTTGGGAAATTGAAAAAACATTTCTCCTTTCTCGAAAACTCGGGCAACTGTCGTCCGATCGGACCTACCCCGGCCCTTGGGAAACGGAGGGTTAAGGCCCAAGTAAAACACTCCCGACAACGCCCCGGGAAAACGGGCGGGCCGGGAAAACGCCAAAACGGGGAAAAAAACCCCACCACCACCCCGCCTCTGCCACCCCAGCAAGAATAAAAAGAAACTATCACGGTCGCCGCCGAATCTCGCACGGGATTTAACAGGTAGGCCGAAAGGGCGTATGGGACTACGCCTTGTCTTCATATAGCCTTTTTAAAAACACGACCCAAGGTCTAGCGCGAGCCCCCACGTCCTGCGGTAGCGCCCGGCCCGCACAGTCTTTCTTTTGGGTCCGTGCGGTAGGTAAATTGACGGGGAATCTGGAAAAAAACGGCAAGGGGATCGACCGAATTTTGCCGGCCACAGTGGCGGACAGGGGAAATTTGGAATTGTTGAAAGTGACTTTTTCATTTGTAATTTTTTGTGCGGCTCCCCGGAGCATCGGACGGACCCGGCCCAAAACAAGCGCTCGGGGTTCTTTTTAAAATCGTCGGGGGGATTTCGGTTTTCGGCCCATTTGGATTTTCGTGTACACCCCCAAATTTTCAATGCGTAAAAAATCTTTTTGAGTGGATTTTTCTAGGCCCGAGTTTTAATTTTTTTTTTTTTTGGTTTCTTTAACTTTTTTTGGGGTCTTTGCACGAGGGAAAAGGGGATAGAGCAATTCCAAATTTTTTTTAATTTTGACCGAGTGGGCCCCTTTTAATTTTTTTCATTTTTTTTCTTTTTGACTGAATTTTTTGCCGATGATGGAAATTTTTTTTAAAATTTTTTTCCATGGCCGTCCTCCTGGGGGATTCATTGGCAATCCCCCCCAAAAGCCCGTTTTCCGAAAAAAAAATTTTGGGGGGCCTATCTGTTTTGGTCGTAGAATTTGGCACTTTTTTCTTTTCTCGCGGGGGAATTACGGTTTTTTGCCGGGGGCCAACCGTTTGCCCGATTGGGCCCAAACCTACTTTCTTTTGGGGGGAAAATTAAACGGAACAAAAATTTTTTAAGCCCGTTTTTGGCGGGGGGGCCGTTTTGACCATTTTTGGGGGGGTCAAATTTGAATATTTTTTGAAAAATACTTTATGCTAATTGTCTACATTTTTGGGGCGTTGGGGGCGCGGTATTGAAAAGATCATTTCCAACGCCCCCCCCCTTTGTGAAAAGGTCACTGGCATAGTCGGAAGCACGGGGTCCAGGGGGGGACCCCGGGGGGGGCCAAGGGGGCGCCCCCCTGCGGGGGTCCGGGGCAGGCCCCGCGGGGCACAGGGGGGGAGCCCCGTCGGGGCCCAGGGGCAGACCCCCGGGGCGGGGGTTTGGGGGCGGGCCCCCACGGGTCCAGGGGCAGCGCCCCGGGGGGGCCCGGGGGGCGGAGCCCGCGGGGGTTGGGGGGGGCCCCCCAACCCCAAAATAAAGAAACCTTTAAAAACATCGAATGGCACGGGGGTTGGGGGGTGGAACCCCCGACGGGGTCCGGGGCGGAGCCCCGGCGGGGGTTTGGGGGCTGGCCCCCAGAACAGAAGAGGTACAAAAAACAAAAAAAAAACACGAGGGGGCCCGCGGGACAACCAAAAAATAGACATTTGAAAAAGTTCGCTGGACTTGACGGCCAGCCCCGGGGCAAACTTCCCCCCTTTTTTTGGTGCCAAGGGGAAATTTTTGGGATTTGAAATTTTTTGAATTTTGAGTTTTTTAGCCAAACCAAACACGTCTGGGGGCCGGTAAAAAAAAACGTGGTCGGATCTGTGAAGCTAAGGCTGTGAAAAAAATTTCTTTAATTTCTAAAATTTTGGGGGTGGTCTTTTGGGGTATCCAAAAAACACTTTTTTCGTCATAACTGGCAGTTCTTGCCCACCCGGGGCCCATTTTGGGGCTCACGTAATGGGCCCGCGGGGCCCAAATTTTTTGGGTGTCAGGGAAAATTGTCCCGGAAAAATCGTCGTCCCGGAAAAAACCCCAAAAAAATACAAATGTATCCGTTTTCCAAAATTCTTTTCCCCACAATTTTTCAGAGGCCCAAGGCAGTCCGAAAGGGGTATCAAAAAATCGTTGGTCATTTTTGGAAAATCGGGTTTGGCGCAGAATTGGGCAATTTTTTTTATTTTTCGGTGGAATTGCTTTTTTTTGTCGCCGTCCCCAACCCGTTTGACCGCGGGCCGCAACCACCATCGTTTTGGAAATTGAACAAGGAACAAAAATTTTTCGAGAACCTTTTTTTTGGCGGGGGGGGGCCGTTTTGACCTTTTTCGGGGGGTAAAATTTTGAATTATTTTTTAAAAAGGGTCCGAAAGCGCCCCCCCCCCCCCGTGCAAAGTCTAAATTTTTTTGGGGAAAATTGAAAAAAACTTTTCCCTTCAAACAACTCGGGCAATTGTCGTCCGTCCGGACCCCCCCCGGCTCTTGGGAAACAGGGGCGAGGCCCATGTCGAACACGGGCCCGACACACGTCCCGGCCCAACGGGGGGCCGGAAAACGAAAGAACGGGGAAAAAACACCCCCACCCCCCACCACCGCCCTCTCCCCCCGCCCAAAAATAAAACAAACGAAAACGGGTCCCCGCCAAATCCGCAAGAAAATTTAAAAAGGTACGGCCGAAAGGGGTAGTGGCGACTACGTTGTCGGATCTTAAATACCCTTTTTAAAACTACCGACTTTCCCCTTGCGCGTACCCCATGTTTGCGCGTAGCGCCCGGGCGGCCCCGAACCCTTTTCCGTCGTCATGCGCCGGGCCGGGGGAAAATTGATTGAGAATCAAAAAAAAATACTGCGGCGCGATCGGCCTTTATTTTTCCGTACACAGTGGCGGACAGGGGGCAATCGTAAAATGTGTAAAAATGACATTTTTTGACTTGGGGTTTTTTTTAAAAAGAAAAACCGGCGGGCGATTGGGAAAGGACCCGCCCAAAACAAGCGCCCGAGTGTCCTTTTTTCGATGGTCGGGGGGGTTTTTTTTTTCGGGGGCCTCTTGGTTTTTGGGAAAATACCTCCAATTTTAAAATGCGTAAAAACCTTTTTTGAGTGAGGGACTTTTTTAGGCCGGGGTTTTTATTTTTAATTTTTTCCTTTTGTTTCCCATTTAGGGGTCAAAAATACGCACACAACGTGGATAAGGATTTCAAAATTTTTGGATTTGGCCCGAGGGGGGCCCTTTTTCATTTTTTATTTTTTTTCTCATTTTGAGGATTTTTTTGCCGATGAGGAATTTTTTTTCTAATTTTTTTCCATGGCCCCTCCATGCGTGGATTCTTTGGAAATCACCCCAAAAAAGACCGTTTCGAAAAAAAAATTTTTGGCCTATCTGTTTGGTCGCAGTTTTTTGCAACGTTTTTCTTTTTCCGCGCAATTAAGGTTTTTGTCCCCGGGGCCCCAAACCTTTGACCGACGGGGCCCCTACCCCACCTATCCTTTTAAAAATTGAAAAAGGCAAAAATCTCGGGGCCCCGTTTTTGACGGGGGGGGGCCGTTTTGACTTTTTTGGGGGGGGGTAAAATTTGAATATTTTTTTTGAAATTGTCACTTTTTCCAAATTTTCTACACTTTTGGGGCGTCGGAGGGGCGCGGTCAAAAAAAGACCGTTTCTAACCCTCCCCCATTGCCAAAAAGTACCCGGCACAGCCCCGGATACCCAGGGGGTCCGGGGGAGCCCGGCGGGGGGGGGGGGCGGGCCCCCCGATCAGAATAGGACAAAAAACAAAAAAAAACACGACAGGCCCCGAGGACAACCAAAAACTAGACGATTAAATTTTTTCGCCGGGACTTGAGGGGTCCTCGATCAGGGAAATGTCACCCTTTTTGGGGTCCCAAAAGGGAATTTTTTTGGTTTTGAATTTTTTTTTTTTGAGTTTTACCCAAAACCCAAAAACCGTCGGCGGGCCGTAAAAAAAAACCGGGCAGGATCTGTAAGCAAGACGTGTGCAAAAAATTTCTTTAAATTTCTAAAATTTTGAGGGTGGTCTTTTGGGTAGTCAAAAAAAACTTTTTGTCATACTGGGGGCATTTTTTTGTCCGATCCGGGCCCATCTTGGGCTCGGTAACCGGCCGACGAGGCCGTTTTTTCGTGCCCCCGGAAAAAAAAATTGCCCCGGAAAAATTCGGCGCCCCCGGAAAAACCCCGGAAAATGTAAAAAAAGTGGTCCGATTTTCAAAATTTTTTTTCTGCAAGTTTCAGGGGTCAGGCGAGTCTGTTGGCTTTGGGGAAAATTGTTGTCATTTTTGGGGGGAATCCAAAATACTTTGTTTTTGTAAATAATTTTTTGCAATTTTTGTCATCGTCCCATCTGACACTAGGGAAAACGGACGAAAGGCCCGATTTTTTTGGCGTCCGGAAAAATTTGGGGCACCCGGGAAAAAAACCCGGAAAAATAACAAGTGATACCAAAATCTAAAAAAAAATTCCGCCAAGTGTCCGGGAGGCCGAGGCATAGCCCCAAAAAAGCATCGTGCAAAACGACTTGTTTTTTGAAAATCCAAAAAAACATTTCCGACTACTCGGGAATTGTCGCCCACCCGGGCCCTACCCCGGCTCTTGGGAAACGGACGGTAAAGGCCAATAGTTTACTGCCCAATACAGTCCCGGGCAAGGGCGGGCCGGAAAACGCAAAGAGCGACGAAAAACCCCAACCCCCACCCCCGGGGCCCTCTGCCCCCGCCGCTGCAGAGAATCAAACAAACGAAACGGATCACGCGCCTCATGCCCGAAGGTGTTTAATAGGTACGGCCGCAAGGCTATGGCGACTACGCCTTGTCTATAAAAACTTAGTCTGAACTCTAGGATGGGGCGGAAACCGAGTTTTGCCCCGCAGACGTTTTCGCCCCGGGACGTGAAAAACCGCGTCTTTTTTGGGGACCTCATCCCGAAAAGGATCAAATTTTTCCAAAAAAAAATACCCCACCCGAAAAAAAAAAATTTCTTCCGGGGCAAAAAAATCGAAAAACCGAAAAAAAAAACCTTTTTTTTGGGATTTTTGTACTCGCGGGGTTTCCGCGCCCAAAATACCTTGCGCCCCAAAAGTCGACGGGACCGACGTGTTTTAAAAAACTACCGGGACAGTAACTGAAGGGTTTCCCGGGCCGACTCCCATACTTTGGCCCGGGGCGACGAAAACATTTTAAAAATTTTTAAGCAAGGAAATTTTAGAAAAAACGGATATTTACTTTGGGGCATTCCAAAAATGTTTTTTTTTTTTCAACGTGTCACAAAAGAATAAAACCCCCGGGCAATGGGGCACATTTTTTAAAAAAAAAATTTGTTCTCTTTTTTTGGACTTTTTTGGTTTTTCCCGGGTTCCCAAATTTTTTTGGGAAAATTTTTTGGTTTTTACGGTAAGCCCCAAAGTTTTCCAATTACAAAGCCCAAAGAATTGGGTAAAAAGTTTTTTAAAAAAAAATTTTCCCCACTTTCTTTTCCCAAAAAGCGCGAAAAAAAAAAACCCCAAAACTGTAAAATTTTTAAAATTTTACAGTGCAATTTAAAAAAAATTAAAAAAAACCCTTCCCCGGTTTTTTTTTTCCCCCAACCGAGGGACATTAATGTAGAGGAAAGATGAAAGGGATTTTTTTTTGAATTGTTTGAGAACCTTGGTTCAAACCCCCGGGTCAGTAATGCCTTCGAATAGATTCTGGACACTTTTTTACCGTTTGATTTTTTTCCTTTAAAATCGTAAAAGTATGGTACACATTTTTCTAAATTAACGGATGGTTATCCGACCTAGATTTGGGCCTTTGCGATAATCTGAACCAAACATACCCATTTTTTAGCATTTGTATACCCGTTTTGGACCGACCAAAATAGCGTGCTTTTCCCCTTTTTGGTTTTAAAAAATCATATTTTTTTTTTCTCAGGTTTTCCGCGCCTAAGTAGGGTTTCACCGAAAACCGACACACCGGCGCGTTAAAAACTTTTAGGACAGGCACCGTCAGGGTTTTAGGGGCCGTTCCATTACTTTGGGGGGGCAATGATGAACATTTTGAAATGGTGTATTTTTGAAAAAAGTTTAAATTTGCTTTTAATAAAAAATTTTTAAAAAAACCTGAATTTTCAAATTCACTTTTCGCGTGTGTGAATGCCGTGCGGGTTAACGCGGGGGGGCCAGACCCAAAAATGTTACCGTTTTCTTTTTTTTCGGAATTTTTTGGATTTTTTATTTTCCATTTTTTTTAAAATTTTTAGATGGGCGGTTTTACCCGAGGGTTTGGGCAATTCCCAAGCCCTGAAAAAGCAAAGGGGTTAAACCAAAAAATTTCCCCGATATTTCTTTCCCTTGCGAAAGGGGAAAAAAAAGCAAATTGGGAAATTTTTTTTAAAATTTTGCAGTGCAAATTTAAAAGTTTAAAAAATTTTTGGGTTTTTCCCCGGTTTGATTTGGAACGACGCCCGTTTAGTAGCGGAAAAATAAGGAAGTAAATAAAATTCGTTTGAGACCGTGTTCGAAACCCCCGGGTAGGTGGAAGCCTTTTGAGTTCGGTCCGGGACACTTTTTTTATAGTTAATTTTTGCATTTAAGGGCACAAAAAACACGGAAAAAATTTTTTTTAAAATTTTAAGAATTGTAAAAAACCCCTGTACCCCTCTTTTCAAAATTGTCATACCCCACATCACGTATTTGGGTACGTTTGAAGGGGGAGAGAGGGGGGGGGGACAAAATTCAAAAGCGTGTCCGGTTTTGCATAGAAAAACAACATTTTTTACAATGCTTTTTTTTAATGACCCAAAACGGCCCTTTTCGACTTTTTGCCCTACCATGTTGGCTCATTTAATTTTTAACAGATCAAACTTTCTAAAAAAATTACTTTGACTCCATTTCGAATGCCTGAGCCCAAAACGGCAGTCAAACGTGTTTGTAAAACCCAAGGCCCTAAAAAAAGTCATTTTTCGATGCAGGGAAAAGAAAAAAGTCATTTTAAAGGATATGCCCCTTTAAAAGATTCGATTTCCTTGTTGACTTTAAAATACGTCTAAGGGGTTTGGGGGTTACGCCCCCAAAAACATCTCAAACCCTTCGTTTCCAGATCCTGGGCGCAAAAAAGCCATTAAAAAATTTTTAATACTCTCGTCATGAACTTTTTTCGCTAAATTTTAAATGATCACAACATATTAAAAAGTGCGTTTTGTAGCTTGAAGAGGCTCCCTACGTAGATACAAACACGGGGCCCACTTATAAGAAAACTATTTTTTTGCTATGAAGTGAGTAATAAGTCAGGCATGAGTCTGGTTGAATTGGGGGGCTATGATTGGAAAATTTTTTAAAAACCAGTAACGAAAAGTCCATATAAACTCCCGCATATGCCCTGACATCATAACATCATGACTAGAAGCGTTTTGACAGCCATTGGGGAACGGAAAGCATAGACTTCCCCAATAGTGGGGTTTGCCCGCCTTGGGGCAACCAAAATATCGAGCGACTTTTTTTTTTCCACTATAAAAGAAATAAAGTTTATACTAGCGACTTCCTTTACGGTTGGGGAGTGGCGGGGTTTGGGGGGGGGGGGGCAATCAAGTCAACGAACACGACGAGGGGAAACGAGAGGAAAAAGTGGCGAGGGGTGTGGGGGGGGGGGGGAAGTCGAGTTTTATAATATCTAAACCTTGATTATTCAGTGAAATTTTTTAATGTTATCAGTACAATCCGAATTTGAGGGCTGGTTTGACTGGACACCCATACCCTTTGGGGGGGGGGGGGGGGGGGGGTTTTGTAATAGAAATTAAGACATTTCTTTTTTTCTTTAAGCCATTTCATTTTGGGGCGTTTTCCAAAGGGGGTCAGAGGCTGATCAGAGGTTACGGCCCTAAAACAATTTAGTTTAAGTTTCTTTTGAAAAAATTCTGTCTTTGGAATCCAAATAAATTTATTTTTTTATAGCTCGGCAAATTTTCGTACGATCGGGTCCATCTGGGCTCTAGGAACTGTATAAATCAAACACAGCAGGGTTTATTACGGGGGAATTTTAGAAATAATCAGTGATCCGGGCTTCCGCCCCATTTAGGGGCATGTAAAATTTATAATTTTTTTTTTTTTTCCGATTTGTCACGGGGCCACATTCCCCGAATCACCTTCATTTCAAGTGGCAAATTTTTTTAAAAAAATTTTTTTAAAGATAGTTGGGCATTTTGGGGGTAAACTTTTCTTTTTTGTCATTTAAAAGGGTAGCCTTCAAAAAATATTTATATACTTTTTTTTTGGCTTAAAAAACGTCAAAGGTTTTCGGTGATTACGCCCAACAAAATCTCAACCCTTCGTTTTCAGATCCCGGGCGCAAAAAAAAGCACATTAAAATTTGAATAATATATAATTTCAAAAATTGTTTAAATGGGGCAATTTTTACACGCTGAGGATGGGGGATTTCGTCTACCAGAGTCCCAACAATTTTCCCAGGAAACATTTCTTAACATTTTACACAAAAGGGTAAAAAAAATCGATTTCGAAAAATTTATTTGCACTTTTCTTAGAGGCGGGGGGAAAGCATCCGGCGGCGTACCAAAGTGTCCCGGAAAAAAATTTTTTCACGGGACTTCGGATAAAAGACAAAAGTTTTAACCCCAAAATACCCTAAGCGGCCGTACCGGACCCATTCGGATTTTCCGGGCGTCACCCCGGGTTTTTCCAACTAGAGGGTTTCCCAGTACGAGGTTTTCCACGCCTCCGCGTAGCGGCTTTTAGCCGCGCTTTTCGCGACTTGTAGAATTTATAATCAAAATTAAATGCAAAAGTTCCCCGCGTACCAAAACATGACTCTCTCATCGTCAGCAAAAAATTTGGGGTTTCCCTAGTCATTGGCTAAAGCGCCCTATAGCCGAAATTGGGGAGACTGATTCGGTCGGGGGAAAATTTTTTAATTTCTGGATTTTATTTTTTAAATTATTTTAAATTGTTTTGAAAAACATATAAAGCAGTGCATCCATCATCGTGCAATACATGGGAAAAAATAGCCGTACGAAATAGGAAAATATTGCAAGGTTTTTCTCAAACTCGGGAATTTGGGGGTACCCTGACGTCCCATTCGATTTCCTTGGGCCGGATTTCACAGCCAGCAAAAAACAAAAAAAAAAAAAATATTATTTCAAATGAAAACCCTTGCGTTAAAATAATTCCCATAATTTCAACGTATTTTCCCTTTTTTTTTTTTCTTGCAGGTTTTAAAACGCAACGGTTGTGCCATTTTGTTTGAGTTCTCGTTACCTGGTCACGGATGTCTGTTTAAAAAAATTTAGCTCAGTCTTTTGGGCCCTTCGCCCTATGGGAACGGCATTTTAGACATTTTAACATTTAACGAAATTTAAACACGACCAAGGCCGCGAGTAGCGTTTTTAGACTACGTTCGTGCGCTCAAACGTGTAATAAAATTTAAAAAAAGTATTTATATTTTATTTTCTAAATTTTTTTCCTCCAAAGAATTATTTAACAAAATTTAATACATAAAACATGTAATTTTTTATTCAGAAAATTTTTTTTTTTTTTTTTTTTTTTCATAACTTAGAAATAAAAATAATCTTTTAAAAATATCACTAACTCATTTAATTAAATTCAAAAGTCACAGGGGGCACAATATACCTAACCCCTTTTTAAGCGCCTAAGTCTCCGTTGTCGTCTGTTCCTTTTTCTGGCTTAAACTTCTAGTATGGTGACGGTGGCACTTGCACGGTGAGCATTCCCAAAGTTTTTTTTTATCGTTTTACCCTGGCCCAACAGGTCGGGAAACTTGATAATTTTATGGGCAAAACCCTATCCCGAAAAATTAATTTAAAACTAGAAAAAGGAAGGATTGTTGTAATTATACAAAAGCAAACGGTTAAATTTTTCAAAAGCAAGACCAAACCCCATACCGTTGAAAAAATATGCACAAAATTTATTTATCTAACATTCCCCCGCATTATTCATAAAAAAAGATGTATGATACAACGGTTGACGCACCCTTAATAAAATAAACTCAATGCTTGTATAAGAAGAGCAATTGAAAGTAAAAAACGAAAAACAGTGCTAGTTGTAAAAGGCAAGGAAATATACAAATTCCATCTCGCAAACATCGCTGGTAAGTAGGGGAATATATTACTCCCCGAAAAATAGAGGCGAGCCTGGCGTTCGTCCGTCGGGGACTTCTTTTCCCTTCCCTTGCATCCCCCCCGCAAAGACACGACCATAAACACGAACGATGAACACTGAGACCAGACGTTAGCCCCTCCCCTCTTTCCTTCCCCTACCCGTAGCGGTTCAGACCCGCAGGGGACTTTCCTCCCCCCCATCCCCTAGGTATAGAGGACTCATTAGCCCAATGGTTACGCGCCCATTATCCAAATAAAATAAACTTCTCTTGCATGAATTTTCACAACAAACAAAAGTAATTAATTAATCAAAATTTTATATTATTAGTAAGGGTATAACAAAACAATACGTTTTTATTTAGGGGTGATAAACACATTCTTTTCCCCCCTGCCTATGGCGTGAAACTATAGTCAAGAAAATTTTTTTGGGATAAGTGTTACATTAAAACCAATGGTTTTACGCGCCCTTAAATGAAAAGAGCCGAGAAATCGTAGTAAAATTTTTTACAATTCTATAATTTAAAAAATAAAATTTTGAAATCAATATGAAAAACAAACCAAAAAATACATTTAAATTTTTAAAAGTAACACCATTTATACAAAATGTACCAATAATAAAATAATTTTTCCCCTCAGGGCCCGGGGTAAATTTGGCCCCCGAGCATGGCTCGCTAAACGTAAAAAAGGCGATTTAAGAGAAAAAGTCACCCCTCAAACATCAGCTAGAAAGGGGTTATAATTTTCCCACGAACTAAGGGGGATTGGCAATCGTCCGGGGGCCTTGCCCCCTTCCCTTGACGACCCCCCCGGGGACGATGCAATGACCAACGAACATGACAAAGCGATGACGACCGCACGTGAGAAAACCCCCCTTTCCCCCCCTTTCCCCCGGGTGGGTTTTGCCACATGGGCCCCCCCCTCCACCCCCCCCGCCCCCAGGCTAGAGTGGTCATTATGACCAACGGTTACGCGTCCTTAATCCAAAAAAACCAAATAAAATAATTTAAATACACAATAAACCCCACCCCGTTGTAGTTCACTCGTTTTTTCCCTCATATAAATTTATTCCCTGCTCTGATACTAATCGTAAAACGCGAAGAAAAGATAAAAGCCGTCTCGCAAAAACCACTGTGTAAGGGTTTTTATAGGGGATAACTCCGAAACAAGGGGAGCTTGGCGGTAGTCGTCGGGGGACCCCCCCCCCTCTTTCCCCTTTACGACAGTGGGCAACATGAACGATCGACGATACGAAAACAGTGAAAACTTCCTTTCCTCCCCTTTTCCCGTGGCTGGTTCTGACCACATAGGCCCCCCCTCCACCCCCCGCCCTAGGCTAGAGTGGTGCATTATGACCTAAAGGTTGCGCGTCTTTAATCCCAAATAAACCAAAAAAAACAAGCAACGATTGTGGGGTCTCTTGGGGTGTGTGTAAAAAAAATAAAAAACCGTTTGAATACATGTGAACCTTTAACCCCCCCATCAGCATAGCGAATTCCAAATATGATGCCTTTCGCACGCAATTTTATCTCTCCCCCTCATATAAGAAATTCTATCAGGTGCCCGTTGGGCGCCGGGAGCCAAGCCGTGGGGCGCACACATCAACACCTTACCCAACAAGTTGGGGGGCGATTTTGGGTGTTATCTAGCCGTCATGTAACGTGATGTAACTTGAAAACTATCACAATCGAGGGGGTTTTGGTACCTGACAAAAACATGCCCAAATTTTTTTGGGGGACGGCCATTTCCCTTTTTGGGGAAAAAAAAGGCTTGAAAATCTCAAATCCTTTAAGATGTTTGCTATGCTACTACTGCTACTGCAACTCTAATTCGTCAGTTTTAATCGGCCCGCGATTCTGACCAGACGGGTGAGGGCTACAATGTTCATATTTTTTCATGGACATTAAAGGGTTTTAGTAAATATCTCTTTTTAAAAAAAAAAAATTTAAAAAAATTTTCTGGAAGGCTTCCAAATAAAGGGTTTTTAAAAAAAGCCTTAACATAGGCATACATCAAAAAGTAACTATAGTTACTTAAACCCTTTTGACGGTATAAACAGAGTTAGGGGGGAAAAAGGGGATACGTAAAAAAAATGGGGACATTTTAAAATTTTTCTTCTATGTGTAAAAAAGAAAAGTTGACATTAACCCTTAAAACAAATCAGAAACCGTCCCTGACCTAGGCCCAGATGTAAAAACTATTTTAATACAACAGTGTAGGTCTAAAGTTCATTAGGTATAAGGCTAAAAATAAACTTACATTACATGGGTTTTCAAGCTAGCCAACCCTAGGCCGCACAACCTTGTTTTGCACACTTCCCGCACAAAAAACTAGTTTTGATTACTAAAACCAATGCAGATAAACAATAGTAGATTGCCCCTAGGCATACAAAAAGTTTGGAAATAATACACAATTCCTTTCTTTTTAGCCATGTTTAGCCATGATCAAAATCAGCTTGCTGCTATAAAACAATGTCGAAGCAAGGGGTCGAATTGAGCGTGCTCTATGTTTGTTTTACATAATTGAAAAATCAAATCATTTCATGCAAATCGTCTTTCGATTGCCCCGTTTATGAAGGGCCCGCCATCTAGAATAAAAAATAGAACGTTTTCGAGCTCTTTGCTACGCAAAACTTTTTAAAGTGTCTAGATTTCGTGAACCTCACCCCACGTGAATAACAGCAATACTCTTTCAAATCACAACCATGACTTTTTTCCCCATACCCTTAAGAATACCCAAATTCCTTTAAAACGAAAAAGACTTGTTTTTAAATTGCGTTTTCAACTCATCTCCCCCGAACCAAGAATTGGGGTCCAGTCCTTTTACCGTCGTTATACCAGGTTTTACCACCTATATCCCGGGTGTACATGAATCCGGGTCCAGATTTTTACATCCTATTGTTTTTTGCAATACCTAGAAAAATTGATCAACTTTGATAAAATTATTATATTTTTCAAAAAAATTTTGCAATGGAATTGAAAAAGTAATGAACACACAATAACAAAAAATTGTGAAATACAGCCCAAAACCTTACCATCAAAAAGAAATGAGATCTAAAAAAGGGCCAAGTCATTACCCCTTCCCCATTTGCGCATTCTTAATTCATAAAATACAGTGTCCCTCAGCATCCCCAAAAGCTTGGGGAAATAAAATTTCATGTTATTCTTTAAATTAATCAGAAAAAAGAACTTGGATGAACTATTACGTTTAAATTAATAATCGAAATTCTATTTTGCCAACTTTTGAGGATGCTGTTATGGGCACTGTAGTTTTTTGAATTAAGAATGCCCAAAAATTGGGAAAGGGGAGAAGCTTGGGTCTTTTTTTTTGATTCATTTTTTTGAGGTGTAAGGGGTTTTGGCTGTATTTTTACAAGTTTTTTTTTATGTGTGGATTATGATAACGCGGGGACAACTTTTTTAAAATTTTTTTATCCAAAATAACTATTTTAAAACAATTATTCAATCTACACATTTCTTTAAGTTCTTTTTTTTCTTTTCATAAAAACTATTGTTTTTGCTTTAACTTTCTCAATTTTGTTTTAAGTTATATACACTTAGAAAACAATCTAAACGTCAAACACACCATTTACTCATCTCTCAACTTTTAATATCAAATGCGGCGGGGGGATAGACCCAACCGGTTAAAAAGCCCTAGATACTCACGTCGTCGTTTTCATTTAAAATCTCCCCTCTGGGGCCCGGGGGAGAATTGGCCCAAGCATGGCTGGCTCTGCTAATCGTAAAAGGCGATTCAAGAGAAAAAACCCAACCCCGCAAAAACCCGTAGAATGAAGGGGTTTTATTTTACTCCCCGAAAAAAGAGGCGAGCACTGTCATTCGTCGTCGGGGACCTTGCCCCCCTTCCCCTTGACGGGGCCCCCCGATGACATGACAATGACGCCACGACGTGACGAAAACAAGACACAGCGACGGAAACCCCCTTTCCTCCCCTTACCCCTGGTTGGTTCTGACCACATCCCCCCCCCTTGGTTAGAGTGGTGCATTATGATTAAAGGTTTACGCTTCCCTTAATCCAAAAAAAAAAAAAAAAAAAAACTTAATATGGTTAGTTTTCCTCCCATTTTGAAAAAAAATAGTTATAAACAAATAATAAAAAACATTTTCATAGGAGGCCAATATGATCTAACGGTTGAGCCCCTTAAACTTTTAACATCAAACATCAATCAAAGCAATAACTAAACAAATTTTACATTTCCCCAAACTTTGCTAATGCAACAGGCAGACTGTCATATTGTGTTGCTTGCGGGCGTTTATGTCTCCCCGTTATTAGCAAAAGCTAAGCGAAGTCACGCGTCTGATCTGCGTGAAAATTGGCGATGCGAATCTGCTTGTTAAAAAAAAACAGTAGAACTACCTTTTTAAAATCAAAAAATTATAATGACTTCAGATCTTGAATGAATTTGTTTAAATTTGCTACGTGCGGAAAAGTTGGGTAACAAATGTCAGGAAATATACTCCCTAATCGAGGATTTTGGGAGTTCTGTTAATGACAAAAAGAAATGCAGATACTCGGGGCCTGGGATGAATTTTTGGGACTGACTTAGAGAGACAAGACACAGACAAACTCCTTTACCTTTTTACGACATCCCCCATACGACGAGACGACCATGACACACGACCGTGACAAAGACGTGCCCACCCGACGTGAGAACCCCCCCCCATTCCTCCCCTTTCCCGTGATGGTTTTGTCCACTGGGCCCCCCCTCCCCCTACCCCGGTAAGAGTGGTGCTTTTGACCTAACGGTTGACGCGCCTTTAATCCAAAAAACAAATTAAAAAATTAAAAAAAAACTTCTTCCCCCCACCCGTGACTGGTTCTGACCAAAAAAGGGCCCCTCACCCAAATATCCCGTAGGCAGAGTGGCGCATTTTGACTTAACATTGACGCTCTTGACCCAAAACCAAAATGAATAAACCCAAAAAATGCCTCTCGCAAACATAAAGGGGAGTACTTTTCTCCTTTAAAACTAGGGCAGCCTGGCAGTAGATATGGGGACCCCTCCAAAATTTTTCCCTTGACGCAAAGTTAATAATTAATTCCCCGTCTGGGCCCGGGGTAGAATTGGCCCAGCGCATGGGTCTGCTAATCGTAAAAGGGATTCAAGAGAAAAAGCCACCCCCGCAAACATCAGCTAGGAAGACGGGGACTTTCTCCCCGAAATAAGGCGAAACTTGGAATCGTCGTCGGGGACCTTTTCCCCCTTCCCTTGACGACCCCCCCGGGACGATGACAATGACAAAGCACACGAAAAGAGACAAAGACGAGACGCCCCGACGTAGAAACCCCCCCTTCCCCCCCTTTCCCTGCTGGTTCGACCACAGGGGCCCCCCCCCTCCCCCCCCCCCTTAGGCTAAGTGGTGCATTAGACCTAAAGGGTTTACGCGCCTTAAACCAAATAAACCAAAACTGACCAGCATTTGGCCCCCCCCCCCCCACCCCCCTATGGCTAGAGTGGGGCATTATGACCAAGGTTACGGTCCTAATCCCAAAAAAACCGAAAAAAAAAAAAAAATAAATTTAAAAAAAATAAAAAAATAAATTTTTTAGAGTCTATATCCACTCGTTTATAACGATTTTCAGTGGGGACTTTAAAAACAAAGCGACCAAACCCCCTTGTAGGCCCCAACGCCAATTCGACGAGTGGGGAAACCCCCAAAGATCGACTTTTAAATAGGAAAAATAGCAAACAGTGGTATGGACAGTGCGAACACCCCGACACCCAGAAACAAAAAGGCCGATTCGAACAACTCGAAATTTTCATATGTGCTTTGTTGCTAGGACGCTCCAAAATCACCGTTTACAAAAACCTAAAACACGAAATGATGGTTAAATCCAAATCAGAAGTTAAAAAACTAATGACTTTAGCGGAATCGGACCCTGGCCTTTTGCTTGGAACAGCGCTAACAAAAAGACCAAACCAAACCAAATTTAAAATTTTGGGATAAGCATTATCATTTCTGTTTATTTTCGTCTTGGCATATTTTTTAGTATGAAAAGAAAAAAAATTTTTTTAATTCTTCCTGGGGAATTTTTTTTTGGGGGGGGTAATGTATACGCTGGTGGGAGGTTTTTATAACTCTAAAGTATCAAATTTATGAACGAAGCAAAAAAGGTTTCGCGTAGATTGTTTACATTTTCTTCCGGTGCGTAAAACATTCCAACTGAATACGAATGATGATAAGCCATGCTTTAGATTCTTTAGAAGGACAAATTTTAGCGACTCTAGTTGAACGAGTGGGGGTGAGATAAAGCCCTCTCTTTAACATATAATATAAATCCCGCAACTAAAGACCCAGCTCTGGCGGTCGTGTCGGGGACTCCCCCTCTTCCCCTGCGACTTCCCCGTGACGACGACGATGACCAGAAACTGAAGATGACAAAGACCTGACAACCGCGAGTGGAATCACCCCCTTCCTCCCCTTCTGACCAGCATTCCCCCTCTGGGCCCGGGGTAGAATGGCTAGAGCAGGCCTGCTAATCGTAAAAGGCGATTTTAAAGAAAAATCCCCCCGCAAACTTAGCTAGAAAGGCGGATATTTATCCCAAACAGATGCGAGATCTGGCAATCGTGTCGTGGACCTTGCCCCCTTCCCCCGACGACCCCTTTACGACGATGACACAATCCCAACGAACGATGACAAAGACATGACGCTGCGACGTGAGAAACCCCCCCTTTCCCCCCCCTACCCTGGTGGTTTGACCAGCATGAGCCCCCCCCCCCCCTCTGCTAGAGTGGTGCATTTTGACCAAGGTTCGCGTCCCTTAATCCAAAAAAACAATCAAAAAACAAACAAAAAAAACAACCAAAATGACCGCATCTGACCACATGGGCCCCTCATCCCATCCCTATAAGCTGGAGTGGCGCATTATGACTTACGGTTGTTTATTTCCCCCCTTAATCCAAATTAACAATCGATATTTTTTTTTTAAAACACAAAAAACAATTTTAAAATATCAAACAAAAACCCAAACTAAATTTTGTTTTTTTTAACAAACCCAAAGGTGGCGCAATATGACCTAACCAGTCGTAGCCCCTAGTTTCCCCACGTCGTCGTCGTAGTTTTTTTTGACCCCGGGTTTAGAATGGGCCCCCAGAGAAATGGCTTGCCTAATATACAAGGCGATTCAAGAGAAAAAAGTCCCATCTCGCGGGAAAATCAGCTATATTTATGAAGGGTATTTTATTACCCCCAAAACTAGAGGCAACCTCTGGCAGGGTGTCGGGGCCCTTTGTCCCCTTCTCTAGACGACCTTTGGGGTTGGACGACAATAGGAAAAACACGAACGATGACAAGGACGAATGACAACCGAGACGTGAGAACTCTTTTCCTCCCCCTTCCCATGGCTGCAGGGTTTTTGACCACCCGGGGCCCCTTTCCCCCCTTACCCCCCCCCAAACTTTAAAAAATTTACGAACATTTATTGCCCCAAGGTCTTTTAATTTTTTTTTTGGCACTTAGTTTTTTGCCCCCCCCCCCGTCTGCGCCTAGGGTAGAATAAACTTAAACACCTCTTATAATTTAAACGTGGTTTCCCCCCCATCTGGGCCCGGGGTATATTAAACTAAAAGAAAACTCACACGATGAACCCGGTACTTCCTGAATCTGAGTCGTGCGATAACTTCGAGCCTACACTGTCAGTGAGTGTAGATAAGATACAATAATAACGTTTTGCATAATTATGTAAACTTTCTATCAGATACTTGTTACCAAAGAGTCATTTTGGAGCCCCAAAAAACAATCACGGAATGAGCTCTGTATTTCGATCGAGGGGTTGGGTTTTTAAAAAACCAACGTACATAGACATGTGTGGGGGTTAACCTTTCCCTGACAAAAAAGTCAGCGAAGTGTAGTGTTAGTAGGCCAGAATATTTTTCATTAATTTTTCCCTTTACTTAATGGGCACTTAAAATTTCCATCATCCTCGTACGACAAAAAAAGCCTAGATCACGAATAAATTTTCCCAGGGCCCCTTTCCCCTATCGTGATGCAGGGACTAGCCTCCCCCAAAAACACCTACAGACCCGCCACTGTTTTAGTTTACGGGGGGCCCCAAACGAAACCCATTTCCCCCCCAAAAACAGTCCCCTTAAATCGGTCCCCGAAACTCATGCTTTCACTCAAAAGTTTTGCATTTTTGTAACGTTTTAGATTCAAACACCTCTTTTTTGGGAATTTTATAAAACGTTTCCGATGGGTTAGGCTTCATTAGTCGATAGTGCGGGGATGTGAAAAAAAAGGGGGGGGGCCCAGCGATATTGTGGATAATTTATAAAATTTCCCTTTGTTTCCGTCGTGTGTCAAATATGTAGGATTTTAATTTTTCTAGAATAATACTGGGTTTAAAGGGGACACGCAAAATTTTTATTTCAAAAAATTTTTTATTTCATGGGATTTTCTGGAGGTTTAATGACTGTACAATTTGGGGAATATTAAGTAAAATTGTTAAAAAGTTTTATTTTTCATAACAACACTGCTATTCATAAAAGAATTTGAGGCGGAAATAGGGGGACAGTTTTCGTAGTGATTTTCCCAAATTCCACACAATGAAATTTGGATTAGGGAAATTTTGTTGTTTTTGTTTATATCTTTTGTTTGTTGTTGTTGTTTTTGTTTTAGAATTAATAGTTAAAAAATATGTTAAATTCCCAGTTTTTTATAGCGTGTTTGTGGTAGTTTGGGGTAAAAGGATAATTTCATTCCCTGCCCGTTTGGGTCACGGGGTTGTTCCATCGGTGGGCCAATGTGCGTGTGACGCCCAAAAAAGGGGAATTGTTTAAATTAGAAATTGAAGGTTATTAAAGGCATCCCCCCAAGTGTTGATTTTTTGGATGTTTCCCCTTTGGTAAAAAGGGAAGGGAAAAACCTCAAAGAAAATTTCAGGGGGTTTAAATTTCGCCCCCCAAAAGGGGGATGTGCCCTGACGTCACGAGGTGGGCCTACGGCAATCCCGAGCAGGGGGTCCCAAAACCCACCCCCCAAAACCCCCCCCCAAACCCCCCCCCTTTTCAAATTTTGGGGGGTCGAGGTTCGAATAGGGATACGAGGAGAGGAGGAACGAAAATCCACCCCGGCGCCGCCACCCCCCGGGCCCGCCCGGGCCCCCCTCACCCTCCCCGAGGAGATACCAGTACGGGGATCGAGGCTCCCCCCCCCGACGGGCCCCGGGGAAAAGCCGAACCGCCTGCGACAACCCCCAAAAAGACGATAAAACCGCGGGCCCGGAAAACCCTTTGGCCCCCCCCGCCAATACAACCCAGGACGGACCACAGGGATTTAAGCCCGGGGCCACGTGATCCAGAGACCGGGGAAAACGACAGCAGGAGAGAAAAAAAACCGGAAGTGGGGAACTTTACGTCCTCCCCCTGGATTTCACCTTCCGCTCTTGTCCCCCAAAACTCGGGGGAAAATCCCCCCAAACCCCCGGCCCCCCCCCCCCCCGAAGAAATCAAATACGGTCTTACTCAATTTTCCCCATCCCGGGCCCCCCTCATCCCTTCCCCCTAAACCCCAAACCCTAGAGTCCAAAAATCGACCAAAACCCCCACCGAACTCGCTAAAAAAATCCAAAATGTTGGAAAAAGACGACCAAAAACCCCAAAAGGGCCACCTAGAAACGGGTTAAAATTCTTACAAAATAAACAAGTTGTGAAGAGTATTTCCCGGGTTTCCCGGGAATTCCCCGGTAAGACATACATCCGTCCCCTTTTGCGATACAAGGGGTTTCGATTTTTGTCCGGAAGAAACCCCGACTTTCGGTGGGGCCTCTTTTGGGAAAATCGACCCTTTACAGACATTTAGCGTTTCCCGACACCCCCCAAGGGCGCAGTTTTTCCCCGCCGTCCTCGGCCCTCACGGGCCCCTACCCTCGGGCCCCCGGTCTTTTAGAACCGCCCTACCCCGGGGCCCCGGGGCGGGGGCTCCGCTCACGCCGGGGGCGGGAGAAAGTTTTTTCGTCGAATGAAGGGGAAACCCGGAGGAATGCGGCCCTTCAACAGGTCCGTTTTAAAAGGGAGGTAAAATAGACGATAGCGAGACGATTATTTTGCTAGGAATTAGTCACGGGGTTAGGGAGTTAAAGGCACGCTTTTTTGCTGACCGGAAACCCCACACAATTACTCTTCAGAAGAAAAGAAAAGCCCAAACCCTAATCATAGCTAATTACTTATTAAAAAATAAACCGTACTAAAATTAAATAGACATAAAAGAAAATTTAAAAAAACGAAAACAGCTATATGGCTAGACTTTACTCGAAAGAAAAAAAGCCCAAACGTTTTAAACCCTGAGTTAATTAATTATTTTTAATAACCCCCCCCCAATGGTTTGAATTGGAGAAAAAAACAACAGGGTTTCTAAAGGGAGCTTATAAATTTATTAAATTTTTTGCGTAGCTTATTAAAAGTTTGCTAAATAACAAATTTCATAGTGTGGGTGCCCAACTTTACTAATAAAAAATTTGTCCACCATTAAAATATCTCAAACAACTCTCACGTAAAAAGAAGAGGTGGTATTGGGCTAGAATCCGTATAGGCCACACACGTCTAACTTTACGGAATGTTATTCCCATATGTAAAAACACATTTTTGATGAACCCTTTTAAACCCTAATCAAAAGCTTTGCAGCATTTTTACCCAAATATGATGCCTTTCGCACGCCCAAATTTTACTCTCCAAAACATTTGAAGAATTTCTATCATATGATAAAAGGCGACAAAAATTTCTAAATTTTTTCTCCTAGCCCAAACTATTTTAAAAAAAAATTTAATTCAATCATACACATTTTAATTTAAATTTTTTTTTTTGATTTACAAACATAACCTTTTTTTTTTTTCAAATTACTTTAACATCTCAATTTATTTTGTTATTTAAAAAAATAAGAAAAAACCAAAACTAATTAACAAACATCCGGCATTAACCAAACTCAAACAACTTTTATTCACAGGCGGCGCAATATGACCCAACCGGTTGAAACGCCCCAAATTTTTCACGACAAGATAACTTGGGGGGTTAGTTTAATTTTTATGTTTGGGGGGTAGATGGGTATTTTCCCCTTTTTTTTTTTTCCCCATGCGGTTTGGGAAAAATAGAAACCTAGATAACGGTTTAAAGGCCAAGTGAATTTATGTTAAATAATTTAAAATGAACCTTTTGGTAAGGGTTTACTCAAAATTTTCCAAAAAACAAAAATAAATAAAAAATTAAATGATTTATCTCAAACTTTTATTTAGCAATTTCTAACATTTTTTCCCCACTTTTTTCTAAAAGTTTTTTAAAATAAAAGGAAATTTTTTTTAATGTTTCTCCCCAAGTCTTTTTCTGCCCAAATTTACCACACATTTTTTTGAGAGATTTATGGTTTTTTTTAAAAAAATATGGGAAATATAGATTTTTTTTACAAAAAAAAAATACATTTTCCAAAATGCAAAGGAAAAAAAAAACATATTTTTTCAAACCCAAAAAACAAATTATAAAATCCGGGCTGGTTAAAAGTTTTGAGGGAAATTTTTTTTTAATCTAAAACACCTTTTTACTTTAAAAAAAAAAAAAAAAAATTGTAAAAGCCCTAGCATTATCGCAGCATCATAGCAAAATCGTAAAATTGCAATTATTAAAAGAAATAATTGTTTGATTGCGCTCAAATTTCACACGGATATATTAATTCATAAAATTAAGGTTCTGTGAAAAAATCGTTACAATCGGATAAAGCATGTAGGTGTTACAAGTCAAAGATTTTTTTTTAATCGAAAAAAATCGTAACATTGCGATTTCCATGAGAAATAATTTTTCAATCGATTTTTCGAACCGTGCAGTTCTAAATTCAGAGATTTTGAAAGCCTCCATAAAATTTCATCGTAATTGGGGTATTGGTTTAGCCGGAATCGTGTTCACAGACACACAAAAATACAAAAAAAAACATTCCGGATTTTTTTCTCCAGTGTAGTGAAATGAAATCTTCGCTTCGCTTGCTACGCTTATCCAAAAAAATTCTTTTAAGATGTCTCTTGCTAGGTTTCTAACGAACAATAATTATAATTATACGTGAAACATTCACCCTGCAAAATAGCATGCAGCGCTCAAGAAAAAAATTCATTTAATGCTTTTAGCATTATATCAGCATAAAATAATTTATGTTGTCAATAAATAAAAAAGTAAACTTAAAAAACATTTAAAACAATAATTATACAAAATTGCTGGTTTTTCATATATTTTCAGTGAAAAAAAACCCTTAAACAATTACGCTCATCCAACAACGCGCCTGAAAAAGCGTTTGCGAAGCTTCCTAGTTTAACAAAATTTAACTCCCCACATTCCCTGGGCTAGAGTGGTGCATTATGACCTAACGGTTGACGCGTCCTTAATCCAAATAAACAAAAACAAAAAATTGGAAAATTATAGTTATAAAATAAAACTAACTAAAACCAAAATAAACTATATTATCACAGGAGGCGCAATATGACCTAACGGTTGACGCGCCCTTAAACCTAATAAACATGAACAACATCAACCTTTTCGCTTTAGGGTAGAATTTGCCCAGAGCATGGCTCTGCTAATCGTACAAGGCGATTCAACAGAAAAAGTCCACATCGCAAACATCAGATAGTAAGAAGAGTAGTATATTACTCCCCAAAACTAGAGGCAAGCTCTGGCAATCGTCGTCGGGGACACTATTCCCGTCCCTTGACGACCTCCCCGACGACGATGACAATGATACAACGAACTATCACAAAGACAATGACGACCGCGTCGTGAGAACTCCCCCTTTCCTTCCCCTACACGTGGCTGGTACAAAACAGTGTAGGACTTTCCTCCCCACATCCCCTATAGTCTAGAGTGATGCATTCTATGACCTAACGGTTATCCAAATAACCCAAAACCCATCCGAAGTCTATTTAATCTATCTATCTATCTATTTATTTAACAAAATGTAATTCACATATACATTTTTAAATTTATTTATTTCCATTCACATAAATAACTTTTGTTCTGGTATTACTATCATCATTTCATTTTCTTTTATATAGCCTACACTTGGAGAAACATCTAATCATCAAACACACCATGAACTCATCTTGTCAACTTTTAATATCGCAGGCGGCGCAATATGACCCAACCGGTTGAAGCGCCCTAGTTCCTCACGTCGTCGTGTCTAATAGCACTGATATATTTCCTTGGAAGAAGTTTACAATGAACGCTCATTACATTACCGTCTCGACGGAACGTACGTTAGGCACCATTAAACATAATTCATTAGAGTCGTGCACAACATGCGGAGCGCTCGTGTGCATCGTACCGTGCAAGTGCACTTGTAGTGCGTCTTCTCTCCGACAGAGGGCAGACACGACCCCATGGTAGGCTCAGTGCTAGCGAGCGTGTGATTAATTCATGTCACCGTAAAGCTTCTTGAATTAGTGGCATTTGTGGAAGCTTGGAAGCTTCCCAGCGCCGCGACGTATTTTCAATATAGTTCCATCCCCGTCTGGGCCCGAGGTAGTATATTACTCACCGAATCTAGAGGCGAGCTCTGGTAATCGTCGTCGGGGACCTTGCCCCCCTACCTTGACGACCCCTCGACGACGATGACGACAATGATACAACGACCGATGACAAAGACAATGACGACCGCGACGTGAGAACCCCCCTTTCCTCCCCTTACCCGTGGCCGATTCTGACCAGCAAGGGCCCCCCCTCCCCCCCCCCCCCCCAGGTTAGAGTGGTGCATTATGACCTAACGGTTGACGCGTCCTTAAATCAAAAAAAAAAAAAAAACGTGGTAGATTTGGCCCAGAGCCAAAAAAAAATCAATCAATCAATCAATCAATCAATCAATAACTATGCTTATCGTAAAAGGCAAATCAAGATAAAAAGTCCACCTCGCAAACATCAGCTATAGTTAGAGGGTAGTATTTTACTCCCCGAAACTAGAGGCGAGCTCTGGCAATCGTCGTCGGGGACACCGCCCCCATCCCTTGACGACTTCCCCGACGACGATGACAATGACACAACGAACTATGACAAAGACGATGACGACCGCGACGTGACAAACCCCCCTTCCTCCCCTTACCCGTGGCTGGTTCTGACCAGCATGTGCCCTCCTCCCCACATCCCCTAGGCTAGAGTGGTGGCTAGAATGGTTTTATTTTTTCCTAAATTTCGTTTTTAAAAATGTAAAAAGTGGTGTTATATGTTTTTATTTTATTTTTGCATTTCTCGCATGACAAAACGTTGATAAAAGAAATATTATTGTTTAATATGCAAACGGAATTCCAATGTGCACACAAATCACCATCGTTTTTAGCGTACAGATAACACTTATGGATCGTTTCTGCAGTTTTCATTTTAAAAAATCAATAATTTATGTGCACCGTTTTTGTTTCAGCATGAATTAAGTAAGAAACACTCAAGTTGTCAGCAAGTTAAGATTGAAAGTTTGTAAATATTTATCAGATGCATATTACAACAGAGTACAAATACTCCACAAGTGCAAATCATAGCATTACCTAATGGATAGAAAACATACTAATAGACATTAAAATATACAACACAAAATAATACATTTAACTCATTAAACATGTGAAATTATCAATTTACCCCCGTCTGGGCCCGGGGTAGAATTGGCCCAGAGCATGGTTCTGCTAGTCGTAAAAGGCGATTCAAGAGAAAAGCCCACCTCGCAAACATCAGCTAGAAAGAGCGGAGTATCTAACTACCCAAAACTAGAGGCGAGCTCTGGCAATCGTCGTCGGGGACATTGTCCCCTTCCCTTGACGACCCCCCGGCGACGATGACAATGACACAACGAACGATGACAAAGACGATGACGACCGCGACGTGGGAAACCCCCCTTCCACCCCTTTCCCGTGGCTGGTTCTGACCAGCATGGGCCCCTCCTCCCCCCCCCCCCTTAGGCTAGAGTGGTGCATTATGACCTAACGGTTGACGCGTCCTTAATCCAAATAAACTAGAAAAAAAAAAAAAAACATTAAAAATGAATTAGAGATATTCTTGAAAGAAAATAGAAGAACAATTTTATATGAAAGAAGATACTAATGGAAATAAGCTAGTGAGTAAATTACGTTAATATCCTAATGCTTGAGTGATCACAGATTTAAATTTAAAAATATTTTGAGAGTAGAGATCAATGTCTGTTCCTTCAAGAGGTTTTAACATATTAAAAGAATGCTGTAATCTGTTGATGCATGAATTTTTATGGAGGTCGAGATGACTTAGGGCTGGTTGAAAAGTTTTGTGAAGGCGTGTATGTTTGGGAGGTATATGAAAATTTAATTTGCCAAGAATTGAACTAGTGTTTGTTAATTATTTACAATTTTGTAAAGGTAAACCATGTCAGAATAGTTCCTTCGGTTTTCTAATGTCATTAGGTTAGCATCTTTACAAAGTTGTGCATAATCTACTCTATGATACAGAATGTTTCTTTTTATACATTGATGTTTTATGAAACACTGTTGGACCCTTTCTACATTATGAATTTTGGTGATTTGATATGGGTTCCAAATAGAGCTAACAAAAGAGAAATAAAACCTAACAAAGAGAGGTACAACTTTCGCATAGTGGTTTTGGAGAATTCTTTAGAGCAGTTTCGTCTTAAGAAAACCAAGCAATCTAAATGATTTCGGAATAATGTTAGAAAGGTGATTCGAGAATGAAAGATCATGAGATATGATGACACCTAAATCCTTGACTTCGTGACTCTTTCCAAAATCTGATCATTGAGACTGTAGATATGAAATTTAACATGTTTTGTTTTTGTTGTAAACGTAATGACTGCACATTTAGATACATTAAGTTTAAGCTTCCATGTTCTGCACCATTCTGCAAGCGCGTCCAGATCTGACTGCAGGCATGCACGGTCAGCATCTCTTCGTATTGGACGATATATCTTAAGATCATCAGCAAACATTAGACAGCTTGATGACATAAAACAAGACGGTATGTCATTCACAAACAGGGTAAAGAGTAGTGGACCCAAAATTGAACCTTGCGGCACTCCAGATGTTACACTTTCAGAAGATGATCTTATTGTATCAATGACAACTGACTGAGTTCGTCCAGTAAGGTAGCTTTCAATTAATTGATGAATTTACCGGGAAGTCCATAGGATGTGTATTTAAATAGGAGAAGATCGTGATCAACACTGTCAAAAGCTTTACTGAAGTCCGTGTAGACAGCATCAACTTGAACACCTGAGTTTAGGGACGTTGCAATATCGTGGGTGAATTCAGTAAGATTAGTAACAGTTGATTTTCTTTTCATAAATCCATGCTGACTTGGTGATATGTAGTCTGCCACATGATTATTTAATCTTTTAGAAATGAGACCTTCAAAACTTTTGAAAATATGGCTAATAACGAAATAGGCCGGTAATTAGTCACTGAGTTTTTCTTCCTTTCTTTAAAAACGGGTGTAACGTTAGCATGTTTCCATCGTGAGGGAAACGTTCCTTCATTTAAAGCAAAGTAGATAATGTTGATTTTGTGAAAGGAAATAGTAAAATATGGTTTTATTTTGCAGAATAACGGTTAATTTATCTAATCATCAAACATACCTGCATTAACTCTTCTAATTTTCTTTCATTCACAGGCGGCGCAATATGACCTAACCGGTTGAAGCGCCCTAGTTTCTCACGTCGTCGTCGTTGGTGTTATAACAATTTGGCGGTGTTATATGGTTTTATTAACATTTAGCGGTATTATTTCGGTTTTATTAAATAAAACCATTTTCACGGACCTCTACTAATGGTTGACGCGTCCTTAATTCAAATAAACCAAAAAAAAACTTTCCCTTGACGACCTCCTCGACGGCGATGACAATGACACAACGAACGATGACAAAGACGATGACGACCGCGACGTGAGAAACCCCCCATTTTCCCCTTACCCGTGGCTGGTTCTGACCAGCATGGCCCCTCCCCCCCCCCCCTTAGGCTAGAGTGGTGCATTATGACCTAACGGTTGACGCGTCCTTAATCCAAATAAACCAAAAAAATATCAACATTACTTGAGTAATTATAATTTATTAGCATCCATAAACATCAGCCGCTACAGCCTTTGTTAATGTTTGAGTAATGCATACCACAACCTGCTCCTGCTCACTTGTATTTCTGCAAAAATGGCTAAAGTCATATTAATTGTGTACTTTTGTGTGAATGGATGAATGAATGTTTCAACTACTGTAGATCTACATAAATAGATTTAAAGCCACAATTTGCATAACATTACCATATCCCTAGAACATTTTAACTTTGCAATAATGTTACTCCTAATGTATTATGACATAATTTAGTTTGTTTTAGTTATTTTAGTATGATGTTTACATTATTTTTAGCTCTTAAACTGCACATTTAACTTGTGTGATCATAGTATTTAATTTTTTTTATTATTTTATGTAATCCTGTAATTTCGTGATTTGTTGTAATTAGGAAGTGGTTGGATGGAAGAGAAGGCTTAACAGGCCTTAATCCCGCCATCAATAAAGACGACAATCAAATCAAATCAAATCAAATTTACATGGCAATCCCAGTTCAACCCCTTTTCCAAATGTAGGGCCTACACCAAGGTTTTTGTAACTTTCTTCTCTTTGTAGATGCTCCCCTTGTATGATATATACCCAGTTCACTTTTTCTCTTTTCTTTCCAAACGTAACAAGAACAACCTTGTACCTTTTAGTGTCAAAACCCATTTATTTTCATCTACCCATATCCCCAATATATCCGTCTCTCTGTAATCCTCGCCGATCTTCCTCACATAAAATCTCACTGTAGATTATGCAATAATCTGCAAATAATCTTAACTTTGATTCCACCCCACTAACAATATCATTGATATAAATTAAGAAAGACAATGGTCCTAGTACACTTCCTTGCGGTACTCCAGAAACTTGTAAAGATACAGCCAAACCTTACACACTCAAAAGAAATGAGATCTAAAAAAGGGCCAAGCTCATCTACCCTTCCACATTTGCGCATTCTTAATTCATAAACGTACAGTGTCCCGTAACAACACCCTTGAAAAGCTTGGCAAAATAGAATTTGCAACTATTAATTTAAACGTAATAGTTCATCCAAATTATTTTTTTCTAATTAATTTTAACGTAATGGTCATGCAAATTCTATTTTGCCAAGCTTTTCAAGGGTGTTGTTACGGGACACTGTACTTTTATGAATTAAGAATGCGCAAATGTGGAAGGGTAGATGAGCTTGGCCCTTTTTTTAGATCTCATTTCTTTTGAGTGTGTAAGGTTTGGCTGTATTTTACAAGTTTTTGTTATGTGTGGGATCTCATTACTTTTTCAAGTTCCATTGCAAAATTATTTGTTAAAATATAATAAATTTATCAAAGTCGATTTAATTGCTATGGTATTACCAATAAACAATAGAATGAAAAAATATAGTGGTCCAAAGACTTGCTTTTTGTAAACAATGTAGGCGATTATTGTCAGTAACTATAGTTACTTGTTGATTGTATGCCTGTATAAGGCTTATTTTAAAACCTTTATTTGGAAGCCTTCCAGCAATTTTTTAACTTTTTCTTTCAAAGGGAATTACATCACTATTACCTTAATGTCCATGTAAAATATGAACGTTGTAGCCCACCCGTTTGGTCAGAATCGCTGGGCAATTGAAACTGACGAATTAGATAGTAGCCAGTAGTAGCCAGTTAACTAACGTCCTTAAAGTGATTTTGAGCATGTTTCAAATCATTTTTTCACCAAGAAGGAATGCTCGTACCCCAACCAACTTTGACATGTGTTGTCGGGTACCTAAATCCCCTCGATTTTGATAGTTTTCAAGTTCACATCACGTTTCATGATGGCTGGGTGACACCTCGAAATCACCCCAACTCTGCTTGGTGTATAAGGTGCTTGAGTGTGTAGCGCACCGCGGCTTGGCTGCGGCGCCCTAACGGGCACCTAGATTTCACCTTTATTTCCCCTGACAGATCTTTACCAACTCTTACCCTCTGCGTTCTATCCTTTAAAAAATCCCTTACCCATCTTACCACCCACTTATCCTCAATTACATCATCCAGTTTCTTTAGTAATTTCCCATGCGATAATGCCTTTTCAAAATCTATGAAAATTGCATCTACTTCAAACCCTCTACCAATAATTCCACTCAACTCATTTGTTAAACCTAATAATTGAGTTTCACAGGAGTACCCTTTTCTAAACCCACGTTGTCCTTCATTTAGCCATCCCTTTTCATCAAGTATCTCACAAATGTGTTTTCCAATCATTTTCTCCATTATTTTGCTCCCAATTGAAGTTAATGATATAGGCCTATAGTTACCTATATTCCCCTTACCCCCTCCTTTAAAATCGGTACGACTGATGCGCTTATAATAATAATAATAATAATAATAATAATAATAATAATAATAATAATAATAATAATAATAATAATAATAATAATAATAGTAATTATAATTATAATCATAATAATAATAATCAAACACACCATTAACTCATCTAGTCAATTGTCATAAACACAGGCGGCGCAATATGACCTAACCGGTTGAAGCGCCCTAGTTTCTCACGTCGTCGTCTGATGCGCTTCTCCATCCATTAGGCATTCTCCCAACACTTAATGATCTTGAACAAATATCCTTGAAGTATGGAACCACAGATGACCCAGCCAGCTTAATAAATTTACTCACCAACCCATCATTCCCTGGTGCTTTGCCATTACGTAAATTCCTTATTACTTCCTTTACATCCTTATCAGAGATGCTCATTGCATAACAACCCCTGTCATCTCCCACAACATCAAGTACATGGTCTACATCATCACCATCCTGAAAAAGCCTTGAGTAAAATTCATTTAGAGCCTCAGCTTTTTCAAAGTCTGTTACATATGTAATCCCCCCTTCACCCTTCAAAGTTGGGACGTCCTTAATAACTTTATTACCCTTAATAACCTATACATTCATTTCCAACTCCCTTTACTATCTTTATCATCCATTATTCCCAATAAATAATCCCCCTTTGCTTTCCTTTTTTCATCGTTCAACTCTTTTCTCTTTTCGCGAATTTCATCCTTACGAATCAACTAACTGGGAACAAGAGATGATCTCACTTCATTCATTATACTTAAAAAGCTTTCCCACATACCATTAATACCCCTCTTATCATTACCCTCAGACCAACCATCATATCTGTCGCCCAAATCAATTGATATGTCGTTCATATTCGCTCAGTCATATCTCCAAACTGTTCTTTTATTATTCAATGGAATTTCATCATGTTCATCAACTCCATTATTTATAATGAATTCAGCTATTGGAACCCTATGATCACTAATTCCCTCTACCACTTCAGTACTTAACCACATATCTTCTGGATTAACCAAAATAACATCCAATATGTTACCACCCCTAGCCATCAATCTTGTGTTTTAGTTCACTTCAAGCTATAGAACTCATGTATTCAAGTCATCATTTGGTACAAGACATCCAATTCTATTTAGAAAAACTAACCTCAAAGGGTTATATAATAGAGTTTTGCTGGATACTGGACACGTGGGCATAGAGGGAAATGAACACGCTGATAGGGCTGCTAAGGAAGCTTCCCAGCGTCGCGACGTTGATTTCAATCTAGTTCCCGTTCCAGATGTCAAGAGTGGATTCAAGCAAAGATTGTTGGATTTGCGACAAACATCTTGGGATGTGTTGCAAAATAACAAATTGCGTAGTGTGATGCCCACATTGACTAACAAAATTCGTCCACCTACGTCTCGACTCTCTCGTAGAGAAGAGGTGGTATTGTCTAGACTTCGTATAGGGCACACACGCCTAACACACGGATATCTCTTAACCAGAGAAAAGGTTATTCCCATATGTGACACATGTGATGTACCTTTAAAACCCTACATCATATGCTAGCAGAATGTACCAAATATGATGCCTTGCGCATGCAATTTGATCTCTCCCAATCATATGAAGAACTTCTATCATATGATAACGGCGACAAACTTTCCAAATTTCTCATCCAAAGTAATCTATTTAACAAACTTTAATTAACTTCATACACATTTCTTTCTTTTCTTTCTTTTCATTTACATACATAACTTTTATTTTGCTATTACTTTCTTCATCTTCAATTTATTTTGTTATTTATACACTGAGAAAACAATCTAATCATCAAACATACCTGCATTAACTCTTCTAATTTACTTTCATTCACAGGCGGCGCAATATGACCTAACCGGTTGAAGCGCCCTAGTTTCTCACGTCGTCGTCAACAAACAATCCTCCTTCTTCTTTGCAAGCTCTTTCTACTCCTCTATTGGCTGCATCTTTGATGACATCTCCCCTATCTTTCCTGCTAAGTATCCCCATCACCCCAATCTTTAACTCACTACCAAACTCTCCCTTCAATATAGAACTTCAATTCAAACCACATGTTCGTCTTCTAGGCATGGTCTTCGACAAAAAGCTAAATTGGAATCACCACGTTGTGGAGTTACGCAAAAGATGCATGTTGAAAATCAACCTATTGAAAGATCTCAGCAATACATCGTGGGGTGCAGATATGACTTGCATGTTGAGAATTTACGGATCTCTAGTATGCTCCAAGATGGACTATGGATGTTTCGTATACTCTTCAGCAAGTAACACAACCCTTAAACTTCTAGACACTGTCCACCATTGTGGTCTTCGTATTGCTCTTGGTGCATTTCGAACAAGCCCGCTAGTCAGCTTGTATGCCGAGTCAGGTGAGTCCTCCTTGGCAGAACAGCGAAACCTCTTGATGGGTACGTACCTAATGAAAATAAATCTATGCCTGACCATCCATCAAATCGTGATGTTTTTAATGTGAAATATGTCAGACACTTTGATAACAAACCCAAGGCATCTCTTCCAACGGGGTTAAGATGTAAACTTTTGTTTAATCTTATTGATTTTAATCTGCCAACAGTTTTTAATATTGTTTTTAGCAATAACCCGCCCTGGTCTACACCAGAGCCGATTATTCTATTCGACCTTTGTCGTTTTGATAAAAACTCTACTTGCGATACTGTATTCAAAATTAACTTTAGAAAGATTTGCCATGAACATCAAAGGTTTACTTCAGGTTTCAGGTTTCTTTAGGTTTCAGGCTAAGCGACGTGTGTTCAGTTTTCACTGCAGAGTTATTCGCCATCCGTGAAGCTCTTAAATACATTCTACGTTGTCGTTGTGGAGAATACATTTTGTGTTCAGATAGCTTAAGTTCACTTCAAGCTATAAAACACATGTATTCTAGTCATCATTTAGTACAAGACATCCAATTCTATTTAGAAAAACTAACTTCTAAGGGATATATTATAATAGAGTTTTGCTGGATACCTGGACACGTGGGCATAGAGGGAAATGAACAAGCTAATCGGGCTGCTAAGGAAGCTTCCCAGCGTCGCGACGTTGATTTCAATCTAGTTCCTGTTCCAGATGTCAAGAGTGGATTCAAGCAAAGATTGTTGGATTTGCGACAAGCATCTTGGGATGTGTTGCAAAATAACAAATTGTGTAGTGTGATGCCTACATTGACTAATAAAATTCGTCCACCTACATCTCGACTCTCACGTAGAGGAGAGGTGGTATTGTCTAGACTTTGCATAGGCCACACACGCCTAACTCACTGATATCTCTTAACCAGAGAAAAGGTTATTCCCATATGTGACACATGTGATGTACCTTTAACCGTACATCATATGTTAGCAGAATGTACCAAATATGATGCCTCGCGCATGCAATTTGATCTCTCCAATCATATGAAGAACTTCTATCATATGATAACGGCGACAAACTTTCCAAAGTTCACATCCATAGTAATTCTATTTAACAAAATTTAATTCACATCATACACATTTCTTTCTTTTCTTTCTTTTCATTCACATACATAACTTTTATTTTGCTGTTACTTTCATCATCATTTTATTTTGTTATTTATACACTTAGAAAACAATCTAACCATCAGACATACCTGCATTAACTCATCTAATTTACTTTCATTCACAGGCGGCGCAATATGACCTAACCGGTTGAAGCGCCCTAGTTTCTCACGTCGTCGTTGCATCACATGACTTCACTAACTCATGGCAAAAACCACATTCAGATTCTTCATCTTCACAATTATAATCCATTGCTGAAAAAAAGTACTATTAATTACAGTAATTAAAAACAGAGAAATTCTGCCCTTGACACTGATCACTCAATTTAACAACAAAACACAATTTTGATTTAAATATCGCGACAACAAAATGTAAGCAACCAAAGAGTCAACTTCCAACTTTGAAATGATACTTTATGAGACTAATAAATAGGCAATATCGATGTTTTATGACTCAAAATAATCGGATAAAATCATATTTCCCTATATGTCATGTCAATTAAACAATTTCCACTTTTATCAAATTTGATTATTAAAGCACTGCCTTCACTGGTGGATTGACGACCTCTCCAACGACGACGACCATGATAACACAAACGATGACAAAGACTATGACAACCACGCCGTGAGTCCCACGCCATTCCTCAATCCTCACCCTACCGAGGCTGGTTCTGACAAAATTTAATTCACATCAAAATCAAACCCATTTCCTTTATTTATTTATTTCCATACAAATAAATCATTTTTCTTGTGCTATTACTATCATCACCTTCATTTTCTTACCTTTTTTAAACTCAGAAAACAATATTATCATCAAACACATCATAAACTTGTTTAATTTACTTTCAATAGGAGGCGCAATATCACCTAACCGGTTGAAGCGCCCTAGTTTCTCACGTCGTCTGCCAACATAAGCTTCTTGATGGATTTTTCCAATCCACGTCTACTAGGCTTGAGTTGCATATTATGACCTAACAGTTGACGAGCCGAACATACAAATAAATTTTTAAAAAAAATTTCAAACATCAACAACTAAGAAAGAGTATACTACTCCCCGAATCTAGAAGCGAGCTCTGGCAATCGCCGTCGGGGACGTAGCCCCCTTCCCTTGACGACCCCTCGACGACGATGACAATGACACAACGAACGATGACAAAGACGATGACGACCGCGACGTGAGAACCCCCGTTTCCTTCCCTTACCCGTGGCTGGATCTGACCAGCATGGGCCCCTCCTCCCCCCCCCCCCCCTTAGGCTAGAGTGGTGCATTATGACCTAACGGTTGCCGCGTCCTTAATCCAAAATAAACCCACCTTACCCGTGGCTGGTTCTGACCAGCATGGGCCCCTCCTCCCCATATCCCCTAGGCTAGAGTGGCGCATTATGGCCTCACGGTTGATGCGCCCTTAATCCAAATTAACCAAACAAAAACTTTCAGATGCGTCTGTGCGTGTCCCTGAGATTCCCTACCGTCAGAGGGTTGAAGCTGCCTGAAGATGTGACGATGTCCATCCAGTGTCGAACCCAGGACCGCGTGATCGAGCAGAGCAAGACGCTCAGGATAAACACCGTGGGAAGACCGTGAGTAGTGGATCTTTACTACCCTCGTCAGTCGTCACTCAAATGTTCTCGGATTGATTGATCTTCCTCCTCCCCTTGGCGGCCATGTCTGGGCCCGGGGTAGAATTGGCCCAGAGCATAGCTCTGCTAACCGTATAAGGCAATCAAGAGAAAAAGTCCACCTTGCAAACATTAGCTAGTAAGAGCGGAGTTAATTACTCCCCGAAACTAGAGGCGAGCTTTGGCAATCGTCGTCGGGGACACCTCCCCCTTCCCTTGTTGACCTCCCCGACGACGATGACAATGACACAGCAAACGATGACAAAGACAATGACCGCGACGTGAGAACCCCCATTCCTCCCCTTTCCCGTGGCTGGTTCTGACCAGCATGGGCCTTCCTCCCCATATCCCCTAGACTAGAGGGGTGCATGACCTAACGGTTGACGCGTCCTTAATCCAAATAAACCAAAAAAACCTCTTCAGTCGTCACTCAAATGTTCTTGGATTGATTGATCTTCCTCCTCCCCTTGGCGGCCATGTCTGGGCCCGGGTAGAATTGGCCCAGAGCATAGCTCTGCTTACCGTAAGGCGATCAAGAGAAAAAGTCCTCCTCGCAAACATCAGCTAGTAAGAGCGGAGTATTTTATTCCCCGAAACCAGAGGCGAGCTTTGGCAATCGTCGTCTGGGACGTTGCCCCCTTCCTTTGACGAACCCTTGACGACGATGACGAAAATGACACCACGAACGATGACAAAGACAATGACAACCGCGACCTGAGAATCCCCCCTCCCTGCTCTTTTCCTATCACTACCCGTTGACTTCCTCCTTACAAGCCGTAGACTATAGTGGCGCATTATAACTTAACGGTTGACGCGCCTCTAATCCAAATAACCTTTAAAACAATATGTTGTTGGATTGACTTCCTGAAACCTAGAGGCGAGCTCTGGGAAACATTCCTCCTCCCCTTGACGACCGCCCTTACTATAATAGGGAATATTCCACTTCCGCCAAATACTGTACGAATAGATTTTTGAGAAGAAGTATTTCGTCCCGATTACAAATATGTACTTTGTTTTTCCGTGAAATAATAATCCAGTGATTTATAGCCGTTTTAAAAGCAGCAGTTTTTTAAAGCGGCAAAAACGACTGTGACGTCAGAACTGTGTTGATCCAACGCCGTCTGGATAAACATACATCCAGACCAAAGATGTTGGAATAGTATTATAGTAGGATCGAGATATACATCAAGACGGCGGTGTTTTAAACAAAGCAGCGCCTAGCGTAGCCTACAGCAGAGTCGATAAAGAAGTTTCTCCTTTGGGGAGGTCCCCTTACTCCCAAGCAGAGTCGATAAAGAAGTTTCCCCGTTGGGGAGGTCCTCCAACTCCCTATACCGCCCTGGGTTAAATAAAAAGTCGGTTTTTGGCGTTTGGAATCTAACGTTCCGCGTGACATCTGTGTGACGATTGATGGAACTACTTCAATAAAACTACGTCACTTTTCTACTAGTAGTTAACAGTCGATGACGACAAATGGCGGAAACGTCAAAATATTAAATACGATCGAATGTTGGCGAATGTTTTGGAGTAAAGCAAACTATCTTTATTGATGAGGATATTTCTGATGGAGTAGACCTAAGCTTAGGACCTAGGCCGACAATATGTATATTGTTCAAGATTTCGATTTTAATGCCAAGGGCGTACTTACGTCTGAAAACTGTATTGTGGCCTTGGGCCTAGGCTACACTTACGTCCGTTAGGCTTGAACAAGACATATCTCAAATTATTTCGCACGAAAATGTCAGTGACGCCTGCGCAACACTTTATAGTACAATAATAAATCAAAAGTAAATCGTTTTAAAAGACTAGGGCCCAGGGCTAATATGATTGAAATAAAATTGAAGTTTGACGTTTCGTCTGTTATTTGTTGATTTCAGCGTCACTGCACATCGATAATCTACTGACCGTATTTAGCGTGCAGTGCTTTTATTAGTTTCACATTTAAGCCGCCCTCAGCGCGCAGAGCGTTAGATTCCGTTTTGACTTGGGAGCAGAGTCGATAAAGAAGTTTCCCCGTTGAGGGGAAACTTCTTTATCGACTCTGCTCCAAAGATGGCGCACGCTCGTTTTTGGCGCGCAAACTGGGGGTCCAATTTACTTCTTGTTTAAATTACACAAAAAACATTTTTTTGAAATAAAAAAAAGTGCAGTTACTATTAAGACATGAATAAGAATTAAAATAAAATATAAAATATTAAGTGGAATATTCCCTATTGAAGACAGTGACAAAACTATGACATATACAATGACGACAGCGACGTAAAAAAAAAAAAAAAACACTCCTCCATCTACCTAGCTAGGCTAGAGTGGTGCATTATGACCTAACGGTTGACGCGTCCTTAATACAAATAAACCAAAAAAGACGCGTCAACCGTTTAGGTCATAATGCACCACTCTAGCCTGGGGGGGGGGGAGGCGCCCATGCTGGTCAGAACCAGCCACGGGTAAGAGGAGGAAGGGGGTTTCTCACGTCGCGGTCGTCATCGTCTTTGTCATCGTTCGTTGTGTCATTGTCATCGTCGCCGGGGGGTCGTCAAGGGAAGGGGGCAAGGTCCTCGACGACGATTGCCAGAGCTCGCCTCTAGTTTCGGGGAGTAAGATATTCCGCTCTTTCTAGCTGATGTTTGCGAGGTGGACTTTTTCTCTTGAATCGCCTTTTACGATTAGCAGAGCCATGCTCTGGGCCAATTCTACCTTTGACTGGTTCTGCCCAGCACGGCATCTTGCTCCCCATATCCCCTAGACTACAATGGCGCTATATGACCTAACGATTGACGCGCCCTTAATCTAAATAAATTCATAATATCTCATATCTCTCGTCGCCGTCGTCATCCTTGTGTATGTACTTCCAGCGAGAGCCGCGTGGCACCGCTGGTGGCGGTCGGAGGCCTCCGCTATGAGTTCCAGAGTCAGATGGCGTTGTACAGGCGTCCGTCTGGAGGGTCCGCGTTCACCCAGCGCATGGCGCCCGGAGGGTCCGTTCAACTAGGGGAGGAGCTCCAGCTAAGATGTGACATTCGCTCGGGAGACGGTGAGTGCATGAGAGAGACACAATGTTTTAGGGGACCGATTTGACGTCTTAGGGAGGTCTGTGGGAAGGTATCACCAAAAAGTGATTTTCCAATTTATCAAATAATTATATAATGCCTATTTCTGTTTAAAATGCGACTTATTTGAAAACAATTGGACTGGCCGTTTATGTTTTATCATCATCATTTTTTTGGTTATTTATACGCTTAGAAAACAATCTAATCATCAAACACACCTGCATTAACTCATCTCATCAACTTTCATTATCACAGGCGGCGCAATTGACCTACCGGTTGAAGCGCCCTAGTTTCTCACGTCGTGATTTTTTTTTAGATAATTAATTAGTTTAGTAGATCATAATCAAATTAACATTGTAGGTATATCCCATAGAGTATAGACCTTCTGAGAAAAGTCTTGAGAACAAGATTGATTACGAAAATTAATTATATTATTAAAAAAAAGTCTGAACCCGAGGTAGAGTTTTGCCGAGAACATGGATGGCTCTGCTAAAAAAGCGATTCAAGAGAATCATCTTGCAAACATCAGCTATAGTATGTAAGGAAGTATTTTACTCCCAAAACTAGAGGCAAGCCCTGGCAATTGTTGTCGGGGATACCTCCACCTCCCTTTACGACCACTCTGTCCTTGCTTGTGACTGGTTCTGACCAGCACAAGCGTGTCCACCCCGCGTCTCCTCACGTCACCCCTTACGTAGAATTGGGGTAGAATTGGCCCAGAGCATGGTTCTGCTAATCGTAAAAGGCGATTCAAGAGAAAAAGACCACCTCGCAAACATCAGCTAGTAAGCGGGGAGTATATAATTCCCCGAACCTAGAGGCGAGCTCTGGCAATCGTCGTCGGGGACCCTTGCCCCCTTCCCTTGACGACCCCCCGGCGACGATGACAATGACACAACGAACGATGACAAAGACGATGACGACCGCGACGTGAGAAACCCCCCTTCCTCCTCTTACCCGTGGCTGGTTCTGACCAGCATGGGCCCCTCCTCCCCCCCCCCCCCTTAGGCTAGAGTGGTGCATTATGACCTAACGGTTGACGCGTCCTTAATCCAAATAAACCAAAAAAACCTTTGGCAAATATGTAGTTATAAACTAACTAAAAAAAAAAACAACATTCTCACAATACAGCGCATCACAATATATATATATATATGTTAGTACTTTAGATAGAAATTAAGAAAAAGTGACTACTTTTTTAATTTCTGTCTAAAGTACTAACATAACAGCGTCATAGTCGCCTACTATAAAGCCAAGGTTAAACATATATATATATATATATCGCGCAATATGGCCTAACGGTTGACGCGCCCTTAAATCTACTAAACATCAAACATCCCCAGAGACGAGGATCATGGCAGCACGTATACGGTGACATAGACGATGACGACCGCGACGTGAGAAACCCCCTTCCTTCCCTTACCCGTGGCTGGTTCTGACCAGCATGGGCCCCTCCTCCCCACATCGCCTTGGCTAGAGTGACGCATTATGACCTATCGGTTGACGCGCCCTTACTCTAAATAAACTAAACATTTTTTAAATATAATAAGAAAACAATATCTAACACAATCAACAAATTCAATTTACTTACTTAAAAAAGTTACAATATCGCAGATGTGACATGACCTCCCCGGGACGAAGTGCCTTATAGTTTCCTCACGTCGTACTCTGTTCCGAATCTTGGATGTTGTTGCAAAATAACAAATTGCATAGTGTGATGCCCACATTGACTAACAAAATTCCCGTCCACCTACGTCTCGACTCTCACGTAGAGAAGGGGTGGTATTGTCTAGAATTCGTATAGGGCACACACGCCTAACACACGGATATATCTTACCAAGAGAAAAGGTTATTCCCATATGTGACACATGTGATGTACCTTTAACCGTGCATCATATGCTAGCAGAATGTGCCAAATTAAATGCCTTGCGCACGCAATTTGATCTCTCTCCCTCCATCATATGAAGAACTTCTATCATATGATAACGGCGACAAACTTCATAAATTTCTCATTCCATAGTAATCTATTTAACAAAATTTAATTCACATCTTACACATTTCTTTCTTTTCTTTTTTTTCATTTACATACATAACTTTTTTATTTGCTATTACTTTCTTCATCTCAATTTATTTTGTTATTTATACACTTAGAAAACAATCTAATCATCAAACATCCCTGCATTAACTCTTCTCATTTACTTTCATTCACAGGCGGCGCAATATGACCTAACCGGTTGAAGCCCCCCTAGTTTCTCACGTCGTCGTTGTCTGTTCCGAATAATGGCGCTGGTATTGTTTGCAATATGTATGTATATATTACGTCTAGTTAGTTAAGCGATCATATAACTTGCTTTAATTCGGTTTTTTCCCTCGGGGTTTTTGGTGTATGTTGATGTACCAGTAACAACCATCATCTTCATGGGCCTGATCGGTATGCAACCCACACTCACACCTAAGTGAGGCGGACAGCCTGGTTTCGGGCGCCTCCAAGTGATAGTTTTGTTTTCCTCTCCGTCTAGGTTGCAGTACTCCCGCTTCGCAGGGCGTAACCGTGCACAGGGCGACACACGACGGGCTTCAAAACCCCGGACTCGATCGTTCTTGTCAACCCGGATGGCTGTAGAAACCCTCAATGAAGGTGAGGAAACTAGATTTAAAAACATCATGACCTAACGGTTGAGGGAGAATTTGACCCCCAGCACCTCTACTAATAGTAAAATAGCGAAGAAAGAGGAAAAGCCCACCTCGCAAACATCAGCTAGTATAAGTAGGGAAGTTATATTCTACCTGAAAATTCCCCCCCCTTTCCACCCCTGGTTTTTGACCCGATTTGGCCTCTCCTCCCTACATCCCCTAGGCTAGTGGCGCATTAGGACCTAACGGTTGACGAATTAACTAGAGGTGAGTTCTTTCCCGTCTGGGCCCGGGGTGAGAATAGGCCTAGGCATGGCTCTGCTAATCGTAAAAGGCGATTCAAAAGAAAAGTCCACCTCGCAAACATCAGCTAGTAAGAGCGGAGTATCTTACTCCCCAAACTAGAGGCGAGCCTTTTGGCAATCGTCGTCGGGACCTTGCCCCCTTTCCCTTGACGACCCCCCCGGCGACGATGACAATGACACAACGAACGATGACAAAGGGCGATGACGACCGCGACGTGAGAAACCCCCCTTCCTCCCCCCTTACCCGTGGCTGATTCTGACCAGCATGGGCCCCTCCTTTCCCCCCCCTCCTAGGTTAGAACGGTGCATTATGACCTAACGGTTGACGCGCCCTTAATCCAAATAAACAAAAAAAGAGGGGAGTTCTGGTAGTCGTCGTCGGGGAACCACCCCCAAACTTAAAGGACCTCCCGACGACGACGACAACGACGACGACGACGACCTTACAACACGAATGACAGCAGACCATGACGATCACGCCGTTTGAACCCTCCTTTCTTCCCCCTACCCGTAACTGGTTCAAACTACATTGGATGTTCCACCTTTATATCCTATCCTATAGGATAGAGTGGTGCAGCAAACAAAAAAAAATCAAAATAACAAATTGCGTAGTGTGATGCAGACACTGACTAATAAAATTCGTCCTCCTACATCTCGACTCTCACGTAGAGAAGAGATGTTATTTATTGTCCAAAATTCGAAAAGGCCACACACGTCTACTAACGGATATCTCTTAACCAGAGAAAAGGTTATTCCCAGATTTGATGCATCATATGCTAGTAGAATGTACCAAATATGATGCCTTGCGCACGCAATTTGATCTCTCCCAATCATATGAAGAACTTCTATCATATGATAACGGCGACAAACTTTCTAAATTTCTCATCCATTGTAATCTATTTAACAAAATTTAATTCACATCTTACACATTTGTTTCTTTCTTTATTTTCATTTACATACATAACTTTTATTTTGCTATTACTTTCTTCATCATCAATTTATTTTGTTATTTATACACTTAGAAAACAATCTAATCATCAAACATCCTGCATTCACTCTTCTCATTTCCTTTCATTCACAGGCGGCGCAATATGACTTAACCGGCTGAAGCGCCCCAGTTTCTCACGACGTCGTCGTCGTCTCATCCAACAGTAATCTATTTAACAAATTTTATTCACTAGTATGAAGGGTAGTATTTTACTCTCCGAAACTAGAGGCGACCTCTGGCAATCGTCGTCGAGGACACCTCCCCCTTCCCTTGACGACCCCACGACGACGATGAATGCTTCGCGCAGTGCTCCAACCCCACCCCTTGGCTTTCAATTTCAATCATCAGTGTCAGAATAAAATATAATCTTTGTGTTTTCCCACCCCTACATACTAAACACTTCTGGCGACAAAGACCAGCTCCCTAACTACACCCCTATCTTATAAACCTGCCTGTAACTATAGGCAATACGAGTGTTCCCCAAAATGTGTGCTTTCAAAAGTCACCCTTTATGAGCTAACGCTCGGGATGGGTATAACCTCGCATGGGAAATGTTACCCAAAGCGATGAAGACTACTACGACCAATAACACCACGAACGATGACAAAGACAATGACGACCGCGACGTAAAGACCCCCCTCCCATTCATCCTTTTTCCCGTGCCCCTTCTGGGCCCGGGGTAGAATTGGCCCAAGCATGGTTATCTGCTAATCGTAAAAGGCGATTCAAGAGAAAAAGTCCACCTCGCAAACATCAGCTAGTAAGAAGGGTAGTATATTACTCCCCGAATCTAAAGGCGAGCTCTGTCAATCGTCGTCGGGGACCTTTCCCCCTTCCCTTGACGACCCCTCGACGACGATGACGACAATGACACCACGAACGATGACAAACACAATGACGACCGCGACGTGAGAACCCCCCTCTCCCTACCCGTGGCTGGTTCTGACCATCATGCCCCCCCCCCCTAGGTATGTGTGGTGCATTATGAGTTATGACCATACGGTTGACGCGTCCTTAATCCAAGTAAAATAATGACCAGCATGGGTTCCTCCTCATCATATCCCCTAGTTTAGAGTGGTGCAATGACCTAACGGTTGAAGCGTCCTTAATCCAAATAGACACACAAAAAACATCAACTTTCAATATCACAGGCGGCGCAATATGACCAATAACTGGTTGAACCGCTCTAGTTTCTCACGTCGTCGTGGGGTTTATGCGTGTGTGTGTCTCGGAGGAAACAAAAGGCGATTCAAGAGAAAAAGTCCACCTCGCAAACATCAGCTAGTAAGAGCGGAGTATCTTACTCCCCAAAAACTAGAGGCGAGCTCTGGCAATCGTCGTCGCAGACCTCACCCCCTTCCCTTGACGACCCCCCCCCCCCCCCCCGGCGACGATGACAATGACTCAACGAACTATGACAAAGACGATGACGACCGCGAAGTGAGAAACCCCCCTTCCCCCCCTTACCCGTGGCTGGTTCTCACCAGCATGGGCTCCTCCCCCCCACCCCCCTAAGCTAGAGTGGTGCATTATGACCTAACGGTTGACGCGTCCTTAATACAAATAAACAAAAAAAAAAAGCGATTCAAAAAAAAAGAAAAAGTCCACCTCGGCCTCGCAAACATCAGCTATTATAGTATGAAGGGTAGTATTTTACTCCCGAAACTAGAGGCGTACTCTGACAATCGTCGTCGGGGACACTTCCCCATCCCTTGACGACCCCTCGACGACGATGACGACAATAACACCACGAACGATGACAAGGACAATGACGACCGCGACGTGAGAACCCCCCCCCCCATCCTCCTCTTTACCGTGGGTGGTTCTGACCAGCATGGGCGCCTCCTTCCCATATCCCTTGGCTAGAGTGGGGCATTATGACCTAACGGTTGACGCGCCCTTAATCTAAATTTAAAAAAAAAATGACCAGCATGGGCTCCCCCTCATCATATCCCTAGTTTAGAGTGGTGCATTATTTCATAACGGTTGAAGCGTCCTTAAGCCAAATAGACAAACAAAAAACTACAACTTTCAATATCACAAGCGGCGCAATATGACCTTACTGGTTGAAGCGCCCTAGTTTCTCACGTCGTCGTGGGGTTTATGCCTACTGGTGTCTCGGAGGAATCAAAAGGCGATTTAGGAGAAAAAGTCCACCTCGCAAACATCAGCTAGTAAGAGCGGAGTATCTTACTCCCTAAAACTAAAGGCGAGCTCTGGCAATCGTCGTCACAGACCTCGCCCCCTTCCCTTGACGACCCCCCCCCCCCCCCACGGCGACGATGACAATGACACAACGAACAATGACAAAGACGATGACGACCGCGACGTGAGAAACGCCCCTTCCCCCCCTTACCCGTGGCTGGTTCTGACCAGCATGGGCTCCTCCTCCCCCCCCCCTTAGGCTAGAGTGGTGCATTATGACCTTGCGGTTGACGCGTCCTTAATCCAAATAGACAAACAAAAAACATCAACTTTCAATATCACAAGTGGCGCAATATGACCTAACTGGTTGAAGCGCCCTAGTGTCTCACGTCGTCGTGGGATTTATGCGTGGTGGTGTCTCGGAGTAAACATATCTTATTGTGTGTTTGTTACAGAGTATATGCCCCCGACATCCCAAGCGGGACAGTCTGAACCCCCTGTCCACGAGTGTCAACTGGCGGGCCTTCATGTTCCAAGAGATGAGGGAGGGGGAAGAGATGATCGTCTCGACCAGGCTGGTTGGCTGCCTGGAGGAAGGAGACTGCCATCCGGTAACACATGTCCTCAAGATGTGCAAGATAGGGTGTCATATTATTAGATTCACATATTATGTTGAATTGACCTCTTCCCCTACCCTTGACGACCTTACCGACCATGACCAGGACCACACAAACGATGTAACAAAGATGATGACAAAAACGATGTGAGACGCCCTTTCCAACCCTCAACCCGTGTCTGGTTCTGATAAGGATTTTCATTCCTTTTTTCCTTGGCTACAGAGCGCATTAGACCTTACAGTTTGACGCCCACTTTTTTCCGAATAAACTTAAATTTCATTTTTAAAAATCGTTATATAGTACGACATAATCGTGCCATTTTCATGAGATAGTTCTATTCTATCCAAATTTCCCCGAACTCGGCTCAGAGTGGAATTGCACCATGTTATACATAATATACTGATCGCACAAGGTAAGAAAGGAGTCAAGTCCATTTCGCATATTGCCCGATACTAGAGGCGAGCTCTGGTCATCGACGACCTTGCAACATCAGCTAGTGAGAGGGGATTATATTACTCCACAAAACTAGAGGCGAGCTCTGGCAATCGTCGTCGGGGACACCTCCCCCTTCCCATGACGACCTCCCCGACGACGCTGACAATGACACCAACGAACGATGACGACCGCGACGTGAGAAACCCCCCTTCTTTCCCTTACACATTTACATGTAATGTACAAACCCGTGGCTGGTTCTGTCCAGCATGGGACCCTCCTCCCCATATCCCTTAGGCTAGAGTGGTGAATTATGACCTAACGGTTGACGCGTCCTTAATCCAAAAAAACAAAAAAAAAAACATCTCATCAACTTTCATTATCACAGGCGGCACATTATGACCTAACCGGTTGAAGCTCTCTTATCCAAAAAAAAAAAAAAAAAAAGCATTCAAATTAGTAATTTTGCTTTTGCTATTACTATCATCTCTATTGTTATATATTCTTAAAAATAAATAAGATAATAAGAAGATAAACTTAAATAATACAATCATCACACAGACTAAAAAGTAATAATAATATCAATTAATTCACAAAATGACAGGCTGCACAATGTGACATAACCGGCTGAAACGCCCTAGTTTTCTCACGTATATATATTTTGATGGCGTTCTCCTTGGTATTCGACGAAAAATAACTACTTATCCAAGATGCGTAAATTTGTAAGAATAAAATAATAATTGTGAATTATTTTAAAGTAACATAAATTTTTAATGCCCATCCGTTTGGGCCCGACGACGATGACAATGACACAACGAACGATGACGAAGACGATGACGACCACAATGTGAGAAACTCCCCTTCCTCCCCTCACCCGTGGCTGGTTCTGACCAGCATGGGCCCCTTTTCCTCCCCCCCCCACCCCCTGGGTTTAGAGTGGTGCATTATGACCTAACGGTTGACGCGTTCTTAATCCAAACAAACAAAAAATGAACACGCCCCCTTTCTTGTATTCAACACTGCGTGGAAATGCATGCACTGCACCTCCAGGATTTTAAACGTAGAACCTGAGAAATATTAAATTACTTTCACTTTCACCTAAACAACCCACATATTATTGTAATATTCAGTGTAACGACTTTAGGGCAGCTATGTTAGTTAGCGACTATGTCGCGAATAACGTCGATGCAATGTTTGTGGCAAGTCTCCAAACTACGTGGTGACAAGGTTGTAAATCACGACACAAAAATATGTCGAGAGGAATTTGATGACGAAAGAACAACCAACGCATTATTAATTTTCTAATGTGACTCGTTTTCTTGTTCTATGAAGAGTTGTTACATCTATTTGGTTTAATTTGTATCTGGAACATATCCTTGTCTGGACCCGGGGTAGAATTGGCTCAGAGCATGGCTCTGCTAATCGTAAAAGGCGAGGAAAGAGATAAAGTCCATTTCGCAAACATCAGCTAGTAAGTAGGCAAGTATTCCCTGAAACTATAGAGGCGAGCTCTGGCGATCGTCGTCGGCGATCGATTCTCCTTCTCTTGACGACCTCCCCGAAGACGACCATGACAACACGAACAATGACAAAGATGATGGTCGACCCTTCTTTCCTCTTTCCTTCTACCCCCGTCTGGGCCCGGGGTAGAATTGGCCCAGAGCATGGCTCTGCTAATCGTAAAAGGCGACTCAAGAGAAAACGCCCCCCTCGCAAACATCAGCTAGTATGAAGGGTAGTGTTTTACTCCCCAAAAATAGAGGCGAGCTCTGGCAATCGTCGTCGGGGACCTTGCCCCCTTCCCTTGACGACCCCTCGGCGACGATGACGACAATGACACCACGAATGATGACGAAGACAATGACGACCGCGACGTGCGAACCCCCCTTCCTCCCCTTACCCGTGGCTGGTTCTGACCATCATTGGCCCCTCCCCCTTAGGCTAGAGTGGTGCATTATGACCTAACTGTTGACGCGTCCTTAATCCAAATAAACAATAAACAAAATCCTTTTTTCCTCCTCCTATATCCGTAGCTGGTTCTGACTAGCATTGGTATATCCTCACCACACCCCCTAGGCTAGAGTGGCGCAATATGACCTAACGGTTGACGTGCCAATGTGCAAACAAAAGTGTTGGGACTAAACTATGGCCCCTCACAGGATGTTAGCGACAATTTTTTTTATTAAATGAAATAGTTTTTGTTATGCTTTGTTATCATCACCACCACCACCAGCATTTTATTTTATTTTATTTTTTAAACTTATAAAACAATATAATAATCAAACACACCATATTAAACTCACTTCACTAACCCCGTCTGGGCCCGGGGTAGAATTGGCCCAGAGCATGGCTCTGCTAATCGTAAAAGGCGATTCAAGAGAAAAAGTCCACCTCGCAAACATCAGCTAGAAAGAGCGTAATATCTTACTCCCCGAAACTAGAGGCGAGCTCTGGCAATCGTCGTCGGGGACCTTGCCCCCTTTCCTTGACGACCCCCCGGCGACGATATCAATGACTCAACGAACGATGACAAAGACGATGACGACCGCGACGTGAGAAACCCCCCTTCCTCCTCTTACCCGTTGCTGGTTCTGACCAGCATGCCCCCCCCCCCTTAGGCTAGAGTGGTGCATTATGACCTAACGGTTGACGCGTCCTTAACCCAAATAAACAAAAAAAATCACTTCACTAACTTTCAATATAACAGGCGGCGCAATATGGCCTAACAGGTTTAAGCGCCCTATAGTTTCTCACGTCGTCGTAAAGACGGCTGACATCCAACTGGACACTGATCCAACTGGACAGACGCCAACTGGACATGTTTCAACTGGACATGCGTCCATCTGGACATGCATTCATTTGGACATGCATCCATCTGGACATGCGTTTATCTGGACATGCATCCGTCGTAAAGCTATGGCATCCATCTGCTATTGCATCAAGTCCAATGTTGGACCCCCGTCTGGGCCCGTGGTAGAATCGGCCCAGAGCATGGCTCTGATAATCGTACAAGGCGATTCAAGAAGAAAAGTCCACCTCTCAATTACAGCTAGTAAGAAGGGTAGTATATTACTCCTCGAATCTAGAGGCGAGCTCTGGCAATCGTCGTCGGGGACCTTGCCCCCTTCCCTTGACGACCCCTCGACGACGATGACGACAATGACACCACGAACGATTACAAAGACCATGACGACCGCGACGTGAGAACCCCCTTTCCTTCCCTTACCCGTGGCTGGTTCTGACCTGCATGGACCCTTCCCGCCCCCCCCCCCTCTAGGTAAGAGTGGTGCATTATGACCTAACGGTTGACGCGTCCTTAATCCAAAAAAAAAAAAAAAAAGACACAACGAACTATTACAAAGACGATAACGAGACAGTGACGTAAGAAACCCCCCTTCCTCCCCTTAGCCGTGGCTGTTTCTGACCTTCATGGGCCCTTCCTCCCCATATCCCCTAGGCTAGAGTGGTGCATTATGACCTAACGGTTGCCGCGTCATCATGGAGGATTGTGCCTGATTTGTGACTAAACTAATCCACCTTTACAGGAGTGTTACGGCCACGAGCTCCATGGTCACCGCGCACGGCGGGACCTACCTCCTCTCAACCGGACAGCAGGCTGGACAACTGACCTCTCGTTCAGAGTCGTGCTGCATACAGGTACTTTCGTTTGCGGTTTCAGATCGAGTTCTGTGGTCAAGCTTTATTTACCCCCGGATCACTCTCCATGTTTCAAGCAAAGGCCCCTCGCAATAGTAGCAGTTTAATGTAATGTTTACCTGTCCTAGACGGGAAAAAGAAAAAGAACACTTAGCTAAAGCTTGCGAAAATAAAAAACGAGGGTCCATCTAAGATACCATGAGATAAAATCTCAGTTTTATCCATTGGACATGTTGAAATGTGTAATTTAGTTTAAAAAAATATTACCATCCTATATTTATATATACAAAGGTCGCCCTTTATATATACAAATACGCCCACGACGTGAGAACCCCCCCTTCAACCACCACCATCACCACCAAACCCCCCCCCCTCAAAAAAATCCTCTACCTACCTGTGGCTGATTCTGACCAGCATGGGATTTTCCTCCCAATATACCCTAGAGGGCCTAAGGTATAGTGGCGCATTAACACCTACGGTTGAAGCGCCCCTAATCTTTAAAAACAAATACACTTGACAATCAAATGTGCCAACACTAAACATGTGATTTAATTCCAGTAGTGTCCACGGATGAACGCCGGCGTGAGAACGATGAGTGGGTCCTGCCTGCCCTGTCTACGATGTTAGCCCTGGCGTTGTTTGCTGTGCTCTTGGTCGCTTTCTACATCTACAAGACATTCCTGCGAGAAACAGCGAAGACACCAAAAGCACAGGAATACCTCAATATCAAGTGGCCAGCAAGACTCGAGCTTGATTAACATGTAAAATAAACCTATTGTGATGGACTTAATCGTCTAGTAGGCCATAAAAGCTTACTGTGCCAATATCAAGAATTTACTTATTTGGCATTAGATGTTGGCTTTTGTGTAAGGAAATATAACTTATTACTCACACTTTTGAAATGTTGTATATGTGTTAGAGCTTATTCTTTCAACCCTCCCCTTTCCCTTGGCGACTTTCCCGACGACGATGACAATGACACAACGAACGATGACAATGACGATGACGACCTAGATGTGAGAAATTCCCCTTTCTCCCCTTACCCGTGGCTGGTTCTGACCAGCATAGGCCCCTCCTCTCCATATCCTCTAAGCTAGGGTGGTGTATTTGACCTAACGGTTGACCCGTCCTTAATCCAATTAAACCAATCACTCCAATGCTGTTTAACTTAGAGCGTTTTATTACGAAGAAAATTATTATACGTGATTACAAACATACACAGCTAGTAAGAAGGGTAATATATTACTCTCCGCATCTAAAGGCGACCTCTGGTATTCGTCGTCGGGGACACCACCCCCTTTTCTTGACGGTGACAATGACACAACGAACAATGACAAAAATGATGACCGCGTCATCACACAAATCATATTTTTATTCAAATACATATTTTCCCCATCACTTTATCATCCATATTATTTACTTTTCTTTTACACACTTAGTAAACAACATATAAAAATCAAACTCACACCAAACTCATTTTCTTAGCTTACGATATCACAGACGGTGCTATATGACCTAACCCGTTGAAGCGCTCTGGTTTCTCATGTGACATTTTTGTGCAGTTTTAATGGTGGTTCTGACCAGCATGGGTATTTACTCACCATTTCCCCAAGATTAAAGTGTTTTTTTTTTAGCTAACTCATGTTGACGCGCCGGGAACAAACAACTTTTAACGTTGAGGGGCGAATTCTGTTTTGTTATTTTTTTGCCCGGGGTAGAATTGGCCCAGAGCATGGCTCTGCTAATCGTAAAATGCGATTTAAGAGAAAAAATCCACTTTGCAAATATTAGCAAGTTTGAAGGGTAGTATTTTACTCCACGAAAATAGAGACGAGCTCTGGCAATCGTCATAGGGGACCTTGACCCGTCCCTTGACGACCCCTCGACGACGATGACGACAATAACCACGAACGATGACGAAGACAATGACGACCGTGACGTGAGAACCCCCCTTTCCTCCCCTTACCCGTGGCTGGTTCTGACCAGCATGGGCTGCCCCGTCTGGGGCCCGGGTTAGAATAGGCCCAGAGCATGGCGCTGCTAAACGTAAAAGGCGATTCAAGAGAAAAGTCCACCTCGCAAACATCAGCTAGAAAGAGCGGAATATCTTACTCCCCGAAACTAGAGGCGAGCTCTGGCCCCCGGCGTTCCCCCTTCCCTTGACGACCCCCGGCGACGATGACAATGACACAACGAACGATGACAAAGACGATGACGACCGCGACGTGAGAAACCCCCCTTCCTCCCCTTACCCGTGGCTGGTTCTGACCAGCATGGGCCCCTCCTTCCCCCCCCCTTAGGCTAGAGTGGTGCATTATGACCTAACGGTTGACGCGTCCTTAAATCCAAATAAACAAAAAAATGAAGGGTAGTATTTTACTCCCCGAAAATACAGGCGAGCTCTAGCAATCATCGTCGGGCTAAGGGTTATATAATAGAGTTTTGCTGGATACCTGGACACGTGGGCATAGAGGGAAATGAACACGCTGATAGGGCTGCTAAGGAAGCTTCCCAGCGTCGCGACGTTGATTTCAATCTAGTTCCCGTTCCAGATGTCAAGAGTGGATTCAAGCAAAGATTGTTAGATTTGCGACAAGCATCTTGGGATGTGTTGCAAAATAACAAATTGCGTAGTGTGATTGCCCACATTGACTAACAAAATTCGTCCCACCTACGTCTCGACTCTCACGTAGAGGAAGAGGTGGTTTATTGTCTAGACTTCGTATAGGGCACACACGCCTAACAACACGGATATCTCTTAACCAGAGAAAAGGTTATTCCCATATGTGACACATGTGATGTACCTTTAACCGTACATCATATGCTAGCAGAATGTACCAAATATGATGCCTTGCGCATGCAATTTGATCTCTCCCAATCATATGAAGAACTTCTAATCATATGATAACGGCGACAAACCTTTCCAAATTTCTCATCCAAAAGTAATCTATTTAACAACTTTAATTAACTTCATACACATTTCTTTCTTTTCTTTATTTCATTTACAAACATAAATTTTATTTTGCTATTACTTTCTTCATATTCAATTTATTTTGGTTATTCATACACTTAGAAAACAATCTAATCATCAAACATACCTGCATTAACTCTTCTAATTTACTTTCATTCACAGGCGGCGCAATATGACCTAACCGGTTGAAGAGCCCTAGTTTCTCACGTCGTCGTCGGGACCTTGCCCCCTTCCCTTGACGACCCCTCGACGACGATGACGACAATGACACCACCTACGATGGCAAGGACAATGACGACCGTGACGTGAGAAACCCCCCTTCCTTCTCTTACCCGTGGATGGTTCTGAACAGCATGGGTCCCTCCTCCCCATATCCTCCAGGCTAGAGAGGTGCATTATGACCTAACGGTTGACGCGTCTTAATCCAAATAAACCAAACTAAATCCAAATTAAAAAAATTAAAAAAAATCCTCTTACCCGTGGCTGGTTCTGAACAGCATGGGTCCCTCCTCCCCATATCCTCTAGGCTAGAGTGGTGCATTATGACCTAACGGTTGACGCGTCTTAATCCAAATAAACCAACCAGACAACCAAATTCCAGCCTGGAAATCTACGGGTTACATCGGTAAAAACTGGAAATGACATTAAATGTCTCGACATCGTAAAAGTTAAATTAAATTTTAACATTTTTACCGAATTGTAAATGATGAGAAAAAAAAACATGTAGGCCTATTCACTGTATGTTAAATTATGTGTAAATTGGTATGAGCTATCGTTGCAGACTTATTGATTGATGGAAAAGAAAAGGGAAAGTTGATTGTTTATGTCAAGCAATGTACATTTAAAAAAACAAGCTTATTTGCATTTTCATTTACAACACACCGGTTTAAGTGAAGTATTACCGCAGTAGTAGGTCTTATTGACATTGACCGTTTTGGTAAATATCTCCAGATGAATAAAGATAACATTGAAAGTCATCCGAAATCTTCGTCTCTTACTCGACTAGACGTTCCATGACCTAAATTGCTACTGTAATAATATTTGGTTAGCAACTGTAAGAAAAAATATCAACTCAACGGCAGAAACATAATAATTTATGCATACGAAAGTGACGTCTTTTATTGTTCCATGTGTTATGAGATTTGATTTTTCGAAATTGACCGAGCGTCACTAGGTCTCGACTCTCACGTCGAGAAGAGGTGATATTGTCTAGAATTCGTATAGGCCACACACGCCTAACTCACGGATATCTCTTAATTAACCAGAGAAAAGGTTATTCCCATATGTGACACGTCATGTGATGTACCTTTAACCGTACATCATATGCTAGCAGAATGTACCAAATATGATGCCTTGCGCACGCAATTTGATCTCTCCAATCATATGATAACGGCGACAAACTTTTTAAATGTCTCATCCATAGTAATCTATTTAACAAAATTTAACTCACACATTTCTTTCTTTTCTTTATTTTCATTCACATACATAACTTTTTACTTTCTCATTATCAATTTATTTTGTTATTTATACACTTAGAAAACAATCTAATCATCAAACATACCTGCATTAACTCTTCTCATTTACTTTCATTCACAGGCGGCGCAATATGACCTAACCGGTTGAAGCACCCTAGTTTCTCACGTCGTCGTCAGTAGGTTTTCTGAAGCACCCCCAAGGTTTGGCTGAGCGTCACTAGGTTTTATTAAGCATCCCCAATATTTGGCCGAGCGTCACTAGGTTTCTAAAGCACCCCAAAGTTTGTCTGAGCGTCACTAGGTTTTCTTGAACCCCGTCTGGGTCCGGGGTAGAATTGGCCCAGAGCATGGCTCTGCTAATCGTAAAAGGCGATTCAAGAGAAAAAGTCCACCTCGCAAACATCAGCTTGAAAGAGCGGAGTATCTTACTCCCCGAAACTAGAGGCGAGCTCTGGCAATCGTCGTCGGGGACCTTGTCCCCTTTCCCTTTGACAACCCCCCGGCGACGATGACAATGACACAACGAACGATGACAAAGACGATGACGACCGCGACGTGAGAAACCACCTTCCTCCACTTACCCGTGGCTGGTTCTGACCAACATGAGCCCCTCCCCCCCCCCTCCCTTTAGGTTAGAGTGGTGCATTATGACCTAACGGTTGACGCGTCCTTAATCCAAAAAAAAAGGTTTTCTGAAGCACCCCCAAGGTTTGCCGAGCGTCACTAGGTTTTCTGAAGCAACCCCAAAGGTTTGACCGAGCGTCACTAGGTTTTCTGAAGCACCCCCCAAAGGGTTTTACCGGGCGTCACTAGGTTTCCTAAAGCACCCCCAAGGTTTGGCCGAGCGTCCACTAGGTTTTCTGAAGCACCCCAAGGTTGGCGTGGCCCAGATGATTCTAGTAAGCGATGCACAAGGACGAGTGGTGACGTTGAACACGGCTATCTAGACTGAAATGTCAATGACTGGCGCTAATATGCGGGCGAATGTGTTAATTGGAACGAAAATACACAAACGGAGATTACAAGTTAGTATAGACACATTGACATAGTTTGTTTGGATTCCAAAAATAGAGAAAATATTACAGACCAAAGGAATGTTCCTTTCAAATCACAAAATATTTTATTTTTTATTCAAATAAATACTTTTTATTTTCTCATTTACTTTCTTCATCTTCAATTTATTTTGTTATTTATACACTTAGAAAACAATCTAATCATCAAACATACCTGCATTAACTCTTCTAATTTACTTTCATTCACAGGCGGCGCAATATGACCTAACCGGTTGAAGCGCCCTAGTTTCTCACGTCGTCGTTACTGTCATCTTTATCATTACTTTTCTTTTATAAAAATTAGGAACCAATCCCCGTCTGGGCCCGGGGTAGAATTGGCCCAGAGCATGGCTCTGCTAATCGTAAAAGGCTATTCAAGAGAAAAAGTCCACCTCGCAAACATCAGCTTGAAAGAGCGGAGTATCTTACTCCCCGAAACTAGAGGCGAGCTCTGGCAATCGTCGTCGGGGACCTTGTCCCTTCCCTTGACAACCCCCCGGCGACGATGACAATGACACAACGAACGATGACAAGACGATGACGACCGCGACGTGAGAAACCCACCCTTCCTCCCCTTACCCGTGGCTGGTTCTGACCTGCATGGGCCCCGTCCCCCCCCCCCTACCCTTTAGGTAAGAGTGGTGGATTATGACCTAACGGTTGACGCGTCCTTAATCCAAAAAAAAAGGTTTTCTGAAGCACCCCCAAGGTTTGGCCGAGCGTCACTAGGTTTTCTGAAGCAACCCCAAGGTTTGACCGGGCGTCACTAGGTTTCCTAAAGCACCCCACTAGGTTTTATGAAGCACCCCCAATGTTTGGCCGGGCGTCACTAGGTATTCTGAAGCACCCCCAAGGTTTGGCCGAGCGTCACTAGGTTTTCTGAAGCACCCCAAGGTTGGCGTGGCCCAGATGATTCTAGTAAGCGATGCACAAGGACGAGTGGTGACGTTGCACACGGCTATCTAGACTGAAATGTCAATGACTGGCGCTAATATGCGGGCGAATGTGTTAATTGGAACGACATACACATACGGAGATTGCAAGTTAGTATAGACACATTGACATAGTTTGTTTGGATTCCAAAAATAGAGAAAATATTACTGACCGAAGGAATGTTCCTTTAAATCACACATATTTTATTTTTTATTCAAATAAATACTTTTTATTTTCTCATTTACTTTCTTCATCTTCAATTTATTTTGTTATTTATACACTTAGAAAACAATCTAATCATCAAACATACCTGCATTAACTCTTCTAATTTACTTTCATTCACAGGCGGCGCAATATGACCTAACCGGTTGAAGCGCCCTAGTTTCTCACGTCGTCGTTACTGTCATCTTTATCATTACTTTTCTTTTATAAACTTAGGAACCAATCCCCGTCTGGGCCCGGGTAGAATTGGCCCAGAGCATGGCTCTGCTAATCGTAAATAAAAAGGCTATTCAAGAGAAAAAGTCCACCTCGCAAACATCAGCTAGTAAGCGGGGAGTATATTACTCCCCGAACCTAGAGGCGAGCTCTGGCAATCGTCGTCGGGGACCTTGCCCCTTCCCTTGACGACCCCCCGGCGACGATGACAATGACACAACGAACGATGACGAAGACATTGACAACCGCGACGTGAGAACCCCCTTTCCTCCCCTTACCCGTGGCTGGTTCTGACCAGCATGGGCCCCTCCTTCCCACCCCCTTAGGCTAGAGTGGTGCATTATGACCGAACGGTTGACGCGTCCTTAATCCAATAAACAAAAAGTTCAATGTATTAACCATATCATGGGCGGCGCAATAGCCCTTCCATGTTGATGCGCTCCTGCAGTTTCTCCTGTCAATTATGTTGGGATGAATAGTCGTTCCCCGTCTGGACCCGGGGTAGACTCGGCCCAGAGCATGGGGAGCTCTGGCAGTCGTCGTCGAGGACCTTGCCCTCTTCCCTTGACGACCTCCGCAACGACGGCGACCGCGACGTGAGAACACCCCATTCCTCCCCTTCCCCGTGGCTGGTTCTGACCAGCATGTGACTTTTCTCTCCACATCTCTTTGGCTGGAGTGGCGCAAAATACATGTTGAATTAAGTGCGCCCCACTAGAATCAATTGAACCGAGTTGTTAAAGAAAAATATACTTTTTATTTTAGTCTATTTACTAATGAAGTAATAGTAAAAGGTCACGATGGGTCGTCGCTACTGAAGAGGATGTCAACTTCGTTCGCCCTTGAGCACTCCTATTCGCAGTAAGCCATCTCCCAAAAAATGCACATAGTAACCGCCCAAATATAATATACAACCAAAGAGATATACTTTTATTATTGTTTTCGCAGTCCTTCAACAATTTGCATATCTTTGGGAGGATTGCGCATAAATTATGCTCAGCTCCACACCCACCTTGGAAATAACTGATGACGTAGTAAAAACACTTAAATTTTTCACCTGCACTGAATGACGCACACGTGCGAAACGCAAGTTTCGTCACTATTTGGTTTTCTCGAGAAATGCGTCATTTGGCTTTCCCTTTTCAAAAATGGGATAGTGGTGAACGTGCTGTTTTACTGGAGCGCTTCAAATAAAAGATCGAAAATACCAAAAACAAGAAACAGCTTTCATGTGCAGAAGAAACTCTTGCATTAACTGTGTACTTTTCCAATTAGACAAACAGTTTTCTGATAGTTGCAGTTGGCTTTTTTTTTTGACCGGTTTATTTTTTCGAACACAAAAGAAAGATCAGTGAGTAGTGATTAATATTCATGATTATTATTATTATCACATCTCATCATCATCATCATCATCAAGCTTTATTTGTAACAGAATGCCAAAGAAGGCCTAAATAAACCCCCCAAAAAAAAACTCCCTTAAAGGTTGATGCACCATTAGTACAAAATCTTTAAAAATCTATTTAATCAGAAAACTGTAAGCACAGATTCTGTTCCATTTAGCCCAAGCATGGCTATGCTAATCGTGAAAGGCGAGGAAAGCGGAAAAGTCCATCTCGCCAAAATCAGATAGCACGTAAAGTAGTGTTTTTTCTCCAAGAAACTAGGCGAAATCTGGCAATCGTCGTCGGAGACACCCGTTTTCCTTAACGACCTCCCCGAAGACGATGACAAAGACGATGACGACCACGACGTGAGAATCCCCTCTTTCCTTCCCCCCCTAATTTCCCCCCTAATCGTGGCTGATTCTGACCAGCATGAGACTATCCTCCCCATCCCCTAGAGGTTAGAGTGGCGCATTATGACCGAACGGTTGACGCGTCCTTAATCCAAAAACAACAAAAAAAGAAAAAAAATAACAGATATAACGGCAAAAAACTTTCAAAATTTCTCATTCAAAGTAATTTATTTAACATAATTTAATTTAGCCTACATCAAACACATTTAATTTTTGTATTCAAATAAATATATTCTCTATGATATTATTATCTTCACCATAATTTTCATTTCTTTTGTAAAATTAGAAAGTATTATAATCATCAAACACAGAACACACCATACACTCATTTCATAACTTACGACATCACAGGCGGAACAAAATGTTCTAACCGGTTGAAGCGCCCTAGTTTCTCACGTCCTCTTGAATCGGGGTGTAGACATGACTGCTAATCGTAAGGTGAGGAAAGAGATAAGTCCACCTCGCAAACATTAGCTGGTAAGAAGGAAGGGTAGTATTATTACTCGCCGAAACTAGAGGCGAGCTCCGGCAGTCGTCGTCAGGGAGGTCAATGACACAACGGGCGATGACAAAGACGATGACGACCGCGACGAGGAAAATACCCTCTTTTCCCCCCCCTAATCGTGGCTGATTCTGACCAGAATGCATGGGACCATCCTCCCCATATCACATAGATTTCTAAAGTGGCCCCATTTGACCTAACGGTTGACGCGCCCGTAATCCCAATTAAATTAACTGACGACTGGTTCTGACCACATCGATTTAAACCTCCTCATAGAATGGCCCATGATCTAACGGATAAGTGCCAACAACTGAAACGATCGATATTGCTGTACCACCATATAGATATATTTGCTTGATTTCCTGTTGTTAATCCATCATTAGCATCCTTGTATTACTTAAAGTTGATTGTTGATTTGATGTTTTATAGCCTATGATTTTGTAAGCTTGTATATCACACATTTCTTTAAACAACACGTATTTTTTCCCCGCAAAGCAATTGATTTTGTGATACTTCCTGTTTTATCACTAGTATTATTCCAATAACATAATTGTTGTTTTCAAAACGATTTGAAAAATATGAACGCGAAAATAATTATTTTTTAAACTTGCTTTAACCTATCCTTGATTTTTCCCAAAGACGGATGTAAAGGGTGGGTACAAGCAACGTGGTTGGGAAATTTTTGACATCGCGCATTTTGGGATAGGGCAAAATAAAAATTGGGATAGTGGATGCATGCATACACTGACAAAAATTGTCCTTCTGCTGTCGACTCTCCGTTAGAAAGAGGGTATTGCCCCGAATTCGAATAGGCCACAAACGCGTTGCGCACCCATTTCATCATCCCATCATGTAAGAAAATTCTATCAATATTTAACTCGACAACCCCTTTTTAAATTTCTCTTTAAAGTAATTTATTTAACCAAAATTTTAAATCACATCAACCATATGTCCTTCCCTTTATTATTAAATTTTTTTTTAAAATCAAAACATACCTGCTTAAATCTTTCATTTACTTTCATTCACAGGCGGCGCAATATGACCTAACCGGGTTTAAACGCCCATTTTTTCACGTCGTGTCTTTCAGAATAACTTTTGTTTCAATAGCTTGAGCTCAATTCAAGTCATAAAATAATGTATTCAAGTCATGATTTGGTATCAAAACATCCATTTATTTAGAAAAAAAATAAACTCTAAGGGTTCTTCATAGAGTTTTGCTGGAACCTGGGCAGTTGGGCATAGAGGGAAATGAACAGTTTATCGGGCTACTAAGAATCTTCCTAGCGTCGCGAAGTTGATTTAAAACTATTCCCGTTCCAGATGTCAAGAGTGGATCAAGCAAAGAGTAGGTTTTTGTGACAACATCTAAATGTTTTTGACCAGAGATGGCTTGCAAACGAAAAAGGGCGATCAAGAGATAAACCCACCTCGCAAACTTTCTAGAAAGAAGGGTAGTAATTACCCCCCGAACCTAGAGGAAAGCTCGGAAAATTTTCTGGGGGATCTTGCCCCCTTCCCCCTTGACGCCCCTCACGACGTAACGACAATGACACCACAAACGATGACAATGAAAATGACGCCCGCGACGTGAGAACCCCCTTTCCACCCTTTCCCCCTGCAGGGTTTTTGACAGCAGGGCCCCTCCTCTCCATACCCCCTAACTAGAGTGTTGCATTTTGCCAAACAGTTCCCGGGGCTTAACCCCAAATGAACCAAAAATCTTTCCCCAATATATATATAAAAACAGTAAAAATCATATAAAACCACCAAAAAAACAAATTTTCTTTGTACCTTTCAATTCACAGGCGGCTCAATATGATATCCCATTTAAGGCCCTAGTTTTCAGTCCGCATACCTACACTTAAAGCTTTAGTTCTCCTTCCCGGGGCGGGTTTCTACAGCATGGGCTCCCCCCCCATATCCCCTAGGGTAGAAGGCGCATTGTGACCCAACGGGGGACGCTCCCTCAAACCAAAAAAAACCCAAACCCTAAAAAAACCCTTTCATTAACTACAATATCACATGCGGCGCAATTGACCTAACCCGGGTTTAACGCCCTAGTTTTTACGTCGTCGTATTAAAATTAGGCAATATAGAAATTAAAAATTTTAAACTTTTTTTGGGCCGGGGGAGAATTGGCCCGAGCATGGCTCTGCTAATCGTAAAAAGGGGATTCAAGAGAAAAGTCCACCTCGCAAAAATCACTAGTATTTAGGGTAGTATTTTACTCTCCGAAAATAAGGGAGCTTCCCCTCTGGGCCCGGGGTAGAATTGGCCCCGAGCTGGCTTATAAAACGTAAAAGGCATTCAAGAGAAAAAAATCCCCTCGCAAACATCACTAGAAATAGCGGAGTATCTTACTCCCCCAAACAGAGGCGAGCTCTGGGAATCGTCGTCGGGGGGCCCTTGCCCCCTTCCCAACGATCCCCGGGGACGATGAAAAGACACAACAACGATGACAAAAAGAAGACGCCGCGACGTGAGAAACCCCCCCCCCCCTCCCTTACCCGTGGTGTTTTACTGCATGGGCCCCTTTCCCCCCCACCCCCTTTGGCTAGAGTGGGCTTTTGACCTAACGGTTGAGCGTCCTTAATCAAATAAACCAAATAAGGCGGGTCTAGCATCGTCGTCGGGGGCCTTGCCCCTTCCCTTGACGACCCCCCGGCGACGTGACAATGAAAACAACGAACGTGACAAAGACGATGACGACCGCGACGTAGAAAAACCCCCCTTTCCCCCCTTACCCGGGCTGGTTCTGACCACATGGGCCCCCGCCCCTCCTCCCCATTCCCTAGGTAGAGTGGGGGCATTATGACCCAACAAAGAAAAAAAAAATTAGTGGAGTAGACCTGTTTTTGTGTGTCCACTATAAAACCTTTTTGATCGCGATATGGGCGTCCAGTTTGGGGGGGGTGGGGGGGGAATCCTCCATAAAGCAATTTTTTTAAATTTTAAATAAGGGGACGAAAAATAAAACTATTTCTTTAAAATTTGACGGCGTTTATTAAGAAGGGTTTGTTGCAAAAAAACATGTTGTTGGTGTGCTTTTGACTTAAAAAAGCATACGTACAACATGGAGGTAAAATATACTTAAAACAGATTCACGAGTGGCGTTTAGGGGGCACATCCCAAAAATTTTAGAAACTTTTTAAAAGATAGAATTTTCAAAGTGCTGTTAACAATGTTTTGTCAGACTCGTTCTCCGGGAAAACGGTGTACCAAAAGGGCCGGTCTTTGGTATCACTGTTTGTTTTTGGAATAAACAGTTAGGTTGACCCCAAAATAGCCTAATGTCTGCTTTTTGTAGATGACCGGGGGAATTTTCTACAGATGGGTAAATTTACAACAGCTAAAAAGCACGTGCAAATTGGATGAAAAATATAAGTGAATGGGCTCAAAAAGGGGGGACCGATTCTCCCCCAAAAAAAACTCAGTGCATTCATTTTGGGGGCCGTCTTCAAGGAAAAAAAAAGACCACAAACTATCTTTAAAACAATGTAGAACTTCTTTTCAAAACAAATGTCCGTCTTTCCGCAGGTGTTTAAAAAAAGCTAAATTTGGAAAGACCACGTTGTTGATTCGAAAAAAATGCATTTTGAAAATAAACCTATTAAAGTTCTCAGTAATACACGTGGGGTGAAATGGGATTGCATTTTGAGAATTTACGGATCTCTATTTTGCTCCAAGAGGCTATGGATGTTTCGTATACTCTTCAGCAAGTAACAAAACCCCTTAAAACTTCTAGAACTGCCCAAACCAATTGTGGCTTCGTATTGCTCTTGGGGCATTTCAAAAAAGCCCGGTCAGTTTGTTGCCGAGTCAGGTGTGTCCTCCTTGCAGAAGGGAGAAACCCTTGATGGGTACGTATGTAATAAAAATTAAAGCTATCCTAACCATCCACAAATGGGAATTTTTTTAACACACATATTCAGCCTTAATAAAAAACCCAAAGGCATCTCTTCCCAACGGGATTAAGTTTAAAACTTTTGTTTAATCTTATAGAATTTCATCTGCCAAAATTTTTTTTAATTTTTTGTATTAAAATAACCCGCCCGGGGTTTACACCAGACCCCAATTATTTTTTTAAAAAAAAACCCCCTTTTTTTTTTTGAAAAAAACTCTATTTGCGATAGTGTATTCAAAATTTAAACTTTAGAGAGTTTGCCATGACATCAAAGGTTTATTTGGTATTCACAGATGCTAAAAAATTGACAAAAAGGGTTTGGAAGTGCCTTTTATTGTCCCCCTTTAACTGAACGTTTCAGGGCTAAGCGCGTGTGTTCAGTTTTCACTGCAGATTTATTCGCCATCCGTAAGTTTTAAAAATACTTTCTACCTGTCGTTGGGGAGAATACCTTTTGTTTCAGATAGTTTAAGTTCACTTCAAGCTATAGAACTCAGTATTCAAATCTCATTTGGTACAAGACTCCCCAATTTTTTTAGAAAAACTAACCTCCAAAGGGGTTTTTAATAGAGTTTTGCGGAACCTGGACAGTGGGATAAAAGGGGAAAAGAACACGCTGATAGGGCTACTAAGAAGCTTCCCGCGTCGCGCCCTTGTTTTTCCAAAACTAGTTTTTCCCTTCCAGAGTCAAGATGGGGTTAAAACAAAGATTTTTTGGGGTTTCGACAAGCTCTTGGGTGTTTGCAAAATAACAATTGCGTAGTGTGAGCCCACATTTACTAACAAAATTCGTCCCCCAGCTCGCCTCACGTAGGAAGAGGTGGATTGTCTAGACTTCGATAGGGCACACAGCCTAACACACGGATATCTCTTAAACCCGAGAAAAGGTTTTTCCATAGTGACACATGTGATGTACCTTTAACCGTACATCAATATTTCTAGCAGAATGTACCAAATAATATGATTCCTTTCGCATGCAAAATTTTATCTTTTTCCAATCATATGAAGAACTTCTTCATATGAAACGGGACCTTTCCAAATTTCTCATCCAAAGTAAACTTTTAAAAAACTTTAATTAATTTATACACATTTTTTTCTTTTCTTTATTTTCATTTACATACAAACTTTTCTTTTACTATTACTTTCTTTATCTTCAATTTATTTTTTTTATTTTACACTTAGAAAACAATCTAATCATCAAACTCCCGCATTAACTCTTCTAATTTACTTTCATTCCAGGCGGCGAAAATGACCTAACCGGTTTTAAGCGCCCCAGTTTCTCACGTCGTCAAGACATTTTACCGCATTTAAATTGGTAAAACACATGCCCCCGGGGAAAACTTTTTTCTATCGCGTTTAAAAACTTTTTTGGTTTTCTGTTTCGAGTATCGCTGCACAAAATTTCATTATTTGGTATTGCATTAAAGGGCCCCTATTTTTTTTCTAAACGCAATAAAATTCTCCCAAAAAAATGATATAAAAAAAACGCTTGCAGTGCCCAGCATTCCCCCCCGACAAAGGGCCCGACGAGCCCTTGGATCGGATGGTACCTTACATCGCGCCGCCGATCGTTTTTTCCCGGAGTCAACTCTAGCTTGCTCTAGTGACAGAGGGCATCGCACACGTCGCCTTCAGCATCCCTGCGTGTCCCGCAACCCGCCGGGCAAGGGGGAGATCCCACCCCGCCGCACCGGAGAGAAAGTTGGAGGTATCTTCAGTCATCGCACGCTAGAGCTGGGAAGCATCTTAGTAGCGGTATCGTACACCACAACACGTGCGGTCTAATGTGCGTGATGCGTGTGCGAGTTAGAGTGAGAGTGTGGGTGTGCCCGACGCTTGGATACCTGCGTGACGCTGGGGGCCGACACCCTGCACAGAGGGGAATGAACACGAGAAGAAATTCAATTTGTAAGTAAAAAAAAAAAAATTGGGAATTATTTTGTGAGGGGTATTTTGGGGGGGAGTTACATGAATTTTTCCAACATGATTCGTATGGCCCGGGGAGAATTTGCCCAGAGCATGGCTTCTACTACCGTAAAAAGCGATTCCGAGAAGAAGTCCACCTCGCAAACGTCAGCCTAGAATGGAAAGGTTGTATTTTGCATTATGATCGTAGCGGTTTGACGCGTCCTTATCCAAATGAAACACAAAATTAAATTGAACGAAGATGACTATGTGACCACACCGACAGTGTTGGCCTAGTTTATATTCGGAGGTCCCCGGGTTCAAACACCCGTCGAGACCGGCAATCCTGACTGAAGGTTTTTTTTCTGATGTTTTTTCCTCAGTGCCGTTAATGCATAATGCAAGGATTGAGTCCTCTTAAACAGCCCCGTCGGAACATCCCTTCATAATTTCCTACTTCCAAGTTTTATCTAGTTTAGTCACCTGGGCCCCCGATTCATGTACATTTTTTATCCAGATTTAGGCAGTTTCTAAGAAGAGTTACGCGGTGGCAACGTCCAATCCGAGTGCTGTACGTTTGAGCTAACACTCGCTACCTCGCCCTAACCCCTACCTCAGCCAAATAACTCCCTAAACACCAAGAGTTTATAGCGGAGTATAGTGCTATTTGCAACCGACCGACTGGCAGAAACCTCATCTCAAATGTTATTACGCCAGAAATAAATGAGTAATAACGTGGTCATGCTATTTATTAATAGTCGATTATAACAGTAATTAAATTGCAGAAGGCTTTGCAGTGTAAAGTGCCCTTAATAAAACCATTAATAACAGAGTTATCTGAATGCGTCCGTGAGGCTCGTGTTAAAATAAATAAAAAAATAAATAAAATAAATTGTATTTAGAGTCTACCCACTCAGTTATATAACTGATTTTCAGTGGGGACAGTAAATCAAAGGCGCAAGCCAACCCAGTAGACCCCGAACGCATCGACGAGTGTGCGATAAACAAACCAAAGATCGATATTTTTGTAATAGGAATATAGCAATCAGTGGTATGGACCAGTGCGAACACCCGCGAATCCACGCAGAATCAACAAGCCGATTCAGAACACTCTGAATTTATTATGTGCTTCGTTGCTAGGAAACGGCTCCAAAGCACGCGTTTACAACTCCTAGAGACAAGAACTGAGCCAGCGATTCGCTAACAAGACCAACGATGTATCACTCAAAGCAACGCGAAGGACGCGCCGCTCGTGCGTAGTAGTGCTAGAGCATGGTCCAACTACCACGGTAAAAGGGGCGACCATGTTTTTCGTGACGCTGCTCTTGGATCAAATTCTTTGAACCTTTTAAAATTGCCCCAATAATTGTGTTATTTATGTATGCTACACTCAGGGTAATTTGGCATTTTTAAAATTATTGTCTTTTATTTGTGGGTACTTTATATCCCCGTGCAGAACTTTCGTTGTTTGGTCTGGTAAGAATATTTCACACAAGTGTTGTTTATAAGACCTTTAACTGGTGACACGTTACTAGTTAGACCCTTATTTGGGCAAAATGTATTAACTGTTCAATTCGCCCTACTTTGACCTTGTTTGGCCCTAATGACTACACCTAAAGTGTGAGAAAAAATGGTTTTGCACTCCCACACAAATTGGTACATCAAGTTAATGCCAAGACACAATTCAAAAGTTACATGTCTATTATTTCAGATAAATAGATCGACTCACAAAGACCATTTTCGATATTCTTGTTTTTATTTTGTAAAAAACAATGTGTTTACCTAAAAATATAAGTCATTGCCACCTGGCGCTTACCTCGACCTATCCTCCCCCGAGCTATGCCAGGATTTAGCGTGGTGTGAAAGTTACGAGAGTTTATGGCAAGTCAATGGCTTCATGAATCCCGATTTATGCTGCCTCGGAAGAGCCAAAAATTTGTAAACAGATAGGTGGACATTTTTATTTTTGAGCCTAGACGTTAAACTAGCAAAATAATTTGTTATTGCGCTCAAAAAATAACAGAAACGGCATCGACCTAGGCTTAGTTTAGAAAATTCTTTAATAATTTATAACTTAGTCTATTGTGTCCTGGAGCGGCTTTTTAGGCCTGGCAATATGCATAGACCAATACACGTTTGACAGCCCTAGGCGCTACCTAGCCTGCATGGCCATGTTTCGACACACTTCCCTAAAAATTAAGGTTTTTGACGGCTACTTGCAACTTTTATTTTGCAATCAAAATAATACGATTGTCCAGGCTATGCATAACTTACGGCAAGAGATACGTATTCTTTTAATTCGATGAATGTACAACACACTCGCATCAAAATTCTCATTAAACATCAAAAATTAAATAAAACCCTGGGCGAACATTGTAGCAAGTTTCGTGTCACAATTTACTAAGTTTAATGGGGCGGTGGAAACCAATGAAAACAATCATCTAGTTGCATGATAATTATCGTCATTCATACAGTGACATAGAGCTTGTCATTGGTTCGACCTATAGCCCGTCCTATTCCTTCCTTACCTCGCCTAACTCCGGGTTTAAATGTACATGAATAATCGGAGGGCCCTGAAGAGGGGCACATCAGGTAAAACTGGTGTGCATCTTAAAACGATTCCTACAAATTGTATTTATTTATTTTATGCGACCACGACGATTTATTTTTCTTTTATAAAATTAGAAACATTTAGTCATGAAAAAACCATTAACTCGATTTCGTTTATAAACTTACATTATCACTGCGGTGCAATATGCCCTAACCGGTTGAAGCGCCCTAGTTCTCACGTCGTCGTCGATGCCCTTGTTTTCAACGTACGTACGGACAACGGATGATAAACACATCTTTGAAAAAAATTCCTGTTCATTCTTTTTTATTTTCCGTGTCATTTATTCTAATGACCAGTATTCAATCCCTAATTTTATAGTTATCTGTGCATAACCTAGGGTAACAAGGGAAAAAATTTAAATTATGAAATGATAGGTTATAAATTAATGTTTTAAGTTGAGGCTTCAAAACAAAGTCATTACAACGTGCACAAGACATGGGACGAGTCATTATGATGACTACGAGGGAGAGGGTATTATACTGACTTTAACAAGTAACAAGGGGACTAAAATAAAAGAGTTTGAAAAACCCTCATGCTTTATTTTAATGAAGAAATATAAATTTAAAAAGATTTCTCCCTCTGTCCCCCAGAGAGGGCTCTTCAAATCTTTTAAAAGGCTTCAAGAGAAAAAGTCCACCTCGCAAACATCAGCTAGTAAGAGCGGAGTATTTTACTCCCCGAAACTAGGGAAATTTGGCAATCGTCTTTGGGGACACCCCCCCTTTTCCCTTGCGACCCCCCCGGCGACGATGACAATGACACAACGAACGATGACAAAGCGTGACGACCGCAACGTGAAAAAAACCCCCCTTCCCTGACCACGGTTTTTAAAAAAAAAAAAACCCCCATACCCTAGGCTAGCGGGGTGAATCCCTAACGGTTGCGGTCCTTAATCAAAAACCCCTTTCCTTCCTACCCGTAATTGGTTCTGACCCGCATGGTCTTAAAAAAAAAAAAAAAAAAAAACCCCATATCCCCTAGGCAGAGTGGGACATTTGAGTTTGGGAAAGGTTTTTCGCGCCCTTTAAACCAAAAAAACAAAACAATAAAAACCAAAAAAACGCTTGATATATTTTAAAAACGAGAGTAGGCCTATAATTAAAATTTGAGAAAAAGTAGGGTAGTATTTTTTTTCCGAATAGAGGCTAACTCTGGCTGGTAAGTGAGAAAAAAACCCCTTCCCCCCCTTTCCCGTGGCGGTTCTGCCACAACACCCCCCGTAAAATGTAGTGGCGATTATGACCAAACCCCCTTGCGGACCGCCCTTTGATCCAAACAAAAAGCTTCTCGGGAAAATTTTTCAAATGTTTTAACTGAAAAAAGACATTTAGTATAGTTTTTTTATACGGTTTTTCCACTTTTTACCCAGGTTTTAGGTTTTGATATGTTACCGAATTTTTCCGAAAATAGCCTAGGTACCAATTTTTTCTCTCCCAATTATACGAAGAAATTTACCCTAGACCCAAAGGCGTACAACTTTCTTATTTCTCATTAAAATTAATTAATTTGACCAAATTTAATTCACATCAAATCCATATGTTATTAAAACAAATAATTGTTCCTTTTTTTCCCCATGCCAAAGAACTCGTGGTTGGTTCTGACCTAAATGGGACTTTCTTCCCCACATCCCGTATGCTAGAGTGGCGCATTATGATCTAACGATTGACACGCCCACAATTCAAATAAACTAAAAAACTCAAACAATCTTTTGCTATTACCATCACCACTGTCACCACCATCATTTTCTTTTCTTTCATAAACTTAGAAAACAATATAATCATCAAACACACCATAAACTTACTACAATACCACAGGCGACGCAATATGACCTAACCGGTTGAAGCGCCCTAGTTTCTCACGTTGTCGTCTTTTACAGTACAAAAAATGGATTTTCTTAATGGTCATATTAACCGCAAATAGCCTGCAAATCATTTTATACGCAAAAGTCACACAAAAAAAGATTTTATTCAATGATCATGTGTACAATCATTATAGGAATATCACAACGAGCATAGCCCCTAAACACAGAATTGTGTGTGATATCCCTAAATAAAATAATAATAAATAGAAAACAATATAATCATCAATACATCAATAGCTCATCTTATCAACTTTCAATTTCACAGGCGGCGCAATATGACCTATAACCGGCTGAAGCGCCCTAGTTTCTCACGTCTTTTCTCGTTAGAAGATATTAGTATGTAATGAAAATAAAGCTATGCCTAACCATCCAGCAAATCGGAATGTTTTTAACACGACATATGTCAGACACTTTGATAACAAACCCAAGGCATCTCTTCCAACGGGTTAAAATGTAAACTTTTTTTTTTGTTTTTTTTT